>CAEGAF010109883.1:0-27970 GCA_903067075.1 Micropoecilia bifurca | reverse complement strand
GTACCTTTTTTTTTTTTTTTTTCCCACATTTATAAAAAAAAATCCTTGCGGGTGGTTGTTGTGCACTTGTGGGTTTCCACACGTGGGGAGCCGCACACCCCGGGGGGGGGTGGGGGGGGTTCTGAAAATTTTCCCTCTGAAATCTGGTTCTAAATGTTGGGGTGTCAGAGCCACCGAATCACTGGTGACATGTAAACAAACGACTGGATCACAGCCAAACTGTTACGGTTTCACTGAAAGACAAATGTAAATATTTGCATGAGGCTCTCATGGTGCTGCATGATCTGCTGTTTATGAAAGAGAATGTTGTTCTAATGAACAGTTGAGTCTGTTCAAAATCCTTTAGAGAGATTATTTTTTATGATCTTTTTTTGTGGAAAAACAATTAAGTGACACATTTGTATATAAAAATCAAAGTAAATGCATCTATAAATAAAATGCAAAATCAAGGACAACGTTTCATTTTTTTCACAGCCACATGAGTATATGATGTGACTATACATTGAATGGTGTGGAAGAATTAAGTTAAATAAAGTTATAGATGTTGCCTAGCTATAATTACTTATGTAATGACACGATGTCACAGTGTTGACGTAGAAAAAAAATTGCGAAACCGTTGACCTCATCACTCATCATTCTCATCCATTCTTCTTATTGAAGTCAGTATTTGCTTTTGACTTGTTATTCTGCAGAGGTACGGCGCATGTTATGCTTTATGAAATGTAAAACTATATTTTTGTTTAAAAGCCCCCTCCTGTAATCCTGCCCTGAAGGGTCTGATATTCATGCAAAGATGAAAACCAACAGAGTCTGTCGACTCGTGCAACTCTGCCTGCAGGATCAGTGCATTTGCCAATTAGAGCTCCTTTTTACATAAAAATATAAAAATTCTATTTTATATTTGAATATGTATTTCATATGTACATCTTCCTGTTTTTGCATTAAAAAAAAGATCAGTAACCAAGACAGCAGGCAGATAGTTCTGTCACGGTAACATATGTCGCTGGACGATAAATTGTCTGAGATGTTTTTTGAGCTAAATGACAATATTGTTGTTTTGAGACCATTTTCAAGTAATATGCAAATGGCATATTAATGCAAGTCTGCCCTCTCAAACATCATTAAACGTTCATTTAACACTGAATCGGTAAGATATTTAAATATCCAAAATAAGTAAAACAACAAATAAAATGGATCCTGAAGTCTCTGCAAACAAAATTGTCTTTCAAAAAAGTGCCTTGTTGAGATCAAAAAATCCATCTAGCTTGTTTTCATTCACTATGTGATTAACTGTTTGACTGCTTATTGCAACAGATCTACAGGAAAATGCACATTTACTCAATTATACTTCATAAAAACAAAAACTACATTATGTATTCCCATTATTAAAATATACTTTTTTTCCCATTGCACCACTTTCAACACATTTTGAGTCTACAAGTAGAAGAGTCGTGAAAATATGAGCAAAACAACAAAGAAAAAGAAAAAAGACGTGACAAACTGGGCTATCTGCCAACATTACCACAGGCAGTGTAGATCTTAAAACAGCACGGAGTTATCTCAGCACAAAGTTCAGATCATGTCTCATGTCCTCTGAGACCAATTACTTGTTTATTCTAGTCAAGCTCGCAACTTTAAATTTCCCCTTTTTCCATCAAGCACAGCAATTTGTGAGGGGAATGGTTTATTTATTATGTGAGATACTATATCAGATTCATCCATCCACCTGCATGTTCTCGTAGGATCACGAGGGAAGGGGGGGATGTTGAGAGTACGGGGAATTTGGATTTGTATTGCACTTTATCAAGTCCATACTACAGTATATTCAATCATTCACCCATTCATAGTAGCCACAGCTATCCTGAGTAACACTGTCAGAGAAGAGGTTTCCACGCACCAGCACCACTGGACCCTCTGACCCTCAGCATTGCAGAGCAGACAACTATCATCATCACCACCATTGTCCCAAGAGAGACAAGAGGTGCAGTACAACCTGGTCAGGTCACCAGTCTAGGGTCCAGTCCATACAGGGCAACCATGTAAGCAACCATGAATACTCATGCAGAAAGACTAAAAGCTGGGACTTGAATCTGAAAGATAACATTGCTGCCAACTATGATATTGTGCAAAATCAAAATGTGTTCAATTAAAAGACATGAGTAAATATGCATAAAAAATAAAACATATGCATGATCTAATACATGGCAGCTGTGCAATCAATAATAATGAAGAAAGTCTATTAAAGTTAGGTATTGTAGTAAATTTTTTTAAGAGTGTTGTTTTTACATATTTGTTAAAACTGTAAGTTGTGACAGAATGATATGATATGGATAATCTGAAAAGAAATAATAAATAAATAAAAAATCAAGCACCTCCTCTTCCTCCCATTACTACTTTTACCATCTACAGAAATGCACCGCTCCCCGTCAAAAAAGTCCAACCAGAGCCAGGAGGAGGGTCTTAGCGCTGTCAATCATCCTACTGTATGTGCTGCACAATGTGCTAATGGTGGAGAAACAACTTACCGTTCCAGGAAAACTGTTTATCCAACATCGGTGGCTATGCTAACTAGCCTTATTAGCCTTTATTAGCCTTATTAGCATGAATGCTAAATTAACATCAACATTCATGACCAGTTCTGCTGACGGGGACGGTATGAATGTTGCGTACACAAGTGTGATTGACAGCGCCAAGATCCTCCCCCTGGCTCTGATTGGTTGTTTCTGACTGAGCTGGTTATTTTATCACTGGGAAAAGGCAGAGGAGCCAGATTTCATAGAAAGTCTAACTTGTATATTATACCGTCACAAGAGAGTGACAGTTTTAGCAATCACGTGAAAAACGTTTTTTGGTTTTTTGTTTTTATAAAAGTTACATACCCCAGTAAAATTTGAATCTGCTATAGTACTCATCTGTCAGAATCTAGGTTTTGCTACAAAAATGAAAGGACAAATGATCATCGATGGATAAAAAAGGCTTTCATTTCACTCCAGTGTATAAGAACTCAAAAGTTGTGAAAAGTTGCAAAAAAAAGTGTACAGAAAGAGCATTGCAAGGTCTTAAATCAGCGCTCGACAGCTCAGGTGTTTTGCTCGTCTGCCACTGTGAATTGCACCTCTGGGAGACCGAATGACACCCTATACCCTCTTCCCTTGTCGACCTTGAGTAGGAAAACCAGTGAGAGGACCAGGATTGGCTCCAGCTGAAACCTGAATAGTCATCTGTCCACCCCAATCAGTCAGCCTTTCTTTCTTAAAGAAGGGCAAAGTGACTTCTAGAGGCAAGACGAATGATTGCACTGTGTTGCAGAAATGTGGATCCCCCTCTTTCGAGGATTGTGGAGAAGGCAGTTAATGACAGGTTTTGGGCTGGAGAGGACGACATGTACTGTTAGAGCCAAACAGAAAACAGTTGTTTGTATTTAGGACTCATTTGTGTCTTTGGTAGCCAACAAAGCTTGAGTGACCAACTAAAAATGTTTATTGCGGTAACCAAAAGTACTGGATGCCAATTTGTGTGTCTCTGCGTGTGTGCGTGCGTGCGTGTGTGTGTGTAGGTGTGTGTGTGTGTGTGTGTGTGTGTGTGTGTGTGTGTGTGCGTTCAATGGTTATTGGAGGATTAGATGTAGGATGCTATATCTTGAGAAAAGTAAATGAGCCAAGGAAGATGTACCATCCCTAGAGGGGAAAAATGCAAAACTGTTTGTTCTGAAGTGACAGTTTTTCTGCCCATCACTTCATGGAGAAGGAATATAGACAGAAATTGGAGACAAGAAAAAGAAAGTTTGCTGATTTGGGGTTTGACACTGAATTGACCCAAATCAACTCACAGTTGTCAATCATTTTCAAGATACGTCGACCAGCCTTATCATTATGACTAGCAAGTTTACCTCGATGGCTTGGACTGAACTGCAAACAGTATCCTGTTATGTACAGTTCTTGCACAGGACTCTGATACATTTTATACAGCATTTTTTGGGTTACAATTTACCTTTATTATCAACAGGCTTCTTTCTGTTATCAGTCTGTAATTAACTGCCCTCCCTTAAAGGTTTTGCCCCAGTGAGTGCTCCTAAACAATCTTACTGTGGTCTGCATGTCTGCTCTGAAATTCACTGGTTCATGCTCAAACGTCTTGCTTTCCAATTTGTGCCCTTCTCTTGATGCCCCTGCAACTTCTTTTCTAGGGACTGACACGTTTCGTTCTCAGGTTGCTGTAAAATAACCCTGCGATAAGCCCCCAGGTAATACTAGTCACAGGCAAATAGGTCTGAAATTGGACAATACACAGACAATTCACTGATATCCCCTTACTTGTTGTCTTGACTCGTTTTGAAATATAATCCAAAGTCCTTTTCTTTGTGGTTTTTTTTAACTGGGTACCGAGATAGGACTGAGTGAAAATACATTCAGTTACGAGGGGAAAATACCTTGACACTTTCTGTAATCTGCTGAATATAGGAGTAGGATGACACTAGTACTCCCAACCAAAATCCATCCTCTTTTACACTGTGTAAGATGTCACAAAAATAAATTAAATACCTAAAACTGCTTGTTGCAATTTAAACATTTAAAGCATCGAGTCAATATGACTCACAGAGAATATGTGATATATCGCTGCAGATCACTCATCTGCCATTCGTTATGAAGTGCATGTTTGCTAGCAAGAAATGGTGTCTATGAACTTTATATCTGAATGCAGATTTCTACAGGATTTTATGCGAGTGTACACAGAAATAAAAAAAGAATATATGCAGCAACCGCACCTGTGAATGACAGAAAATCCTCAATGAGGAAAACAGATTTTGTTTACTCAAAACAAGCTTTCTTGTATCACCTTTGGGTTTTTCCTGCAATCTTTGTTGCCTTTTTACACATTACAATGTCTTTATGCAGTTTTTATCACATGAGCCATTAGATAGGAATTTACTGGTGTTCATTCAGAGGCTTAAACGTGTTTTTTGTTTTCTTCTAAGGTTGTGACTAGTCAGTATTTTACCAGTAAAAAAGGACTTTTTCACACCAGAACTGATTGCTCTGCTCAAAACAGAGTTGGGTTTTTTTTTCCCTCTTTTCCCCTGTATGGTCCACTTTGAAACTCGTCTGAATTTTGGACCGGACAAAACGATCAAACTCTGTTCTGCCACAAAAGGACGGCCTCCATTCAAGTGGAAGGTGAACTCTGGTTATGGTTCACTTCCACTGAGGAAACAAACACTCTATATCCAGAAGAAGAAATCAAAGAAAAGAAGTGAACCAAAGGTAGGAATTAGCGTATGATCTACTGACATATTTTGCAATTTGAAAACTTTGCAATGCCTCGCTCTTGCTTCTGTGTTCCCACAACAGAAGCTCTTTTGTCTCCAGCTCTCTGCTATCTTTTTCAGTCCTCCCGCATTTATCTCGCCACCCCTGCTGCTCGTGTTCCTCGGCTTCTTGCGATAGGCAAAAAGCAGCTTTTCTAACTGGATTCCTGAAAGGAGTTTCTTTTTTTTTAAGTGCAGTGTGAAAGTGAACCAAATCAAATGAAGGGATATGATTTCTTGCCCTTCCCTGCTAAATCAAATCAAGCACGCCCTCCCCAGACTGTCATCGTGTGAAAACACCTGAGTGATCATCTGCGTGTTAACGAAAAACAGTTTTGCGACAGCAGGTAAGATGCTGACTGCTAATTCGTAACGTAACCTTCCGGCAAATCTTGGTTGAATACACCTGTATTAGATTTTGCCTTCCATTTAAACAATTCCAGATAATCATCAAAGTCCACGCAAGGATGATTGTTGCTAAATAGAGTTAAAAAGTGACTAAAACAAAGATTCTGTCTCTGTATGTGATCATTTTTTGGACAAAATGCTAAAAATAGTGGACACAAAAACCAAACCTCCAAGCCCAAAACACAACACCTTGAGATTTTTGTGGCCTGCAAAAATATTACATCTGGTTGCGCAGCTCAAGGTTCTGCTAAAAAACAATAAAAGAATTTACAAAGTAAACCAAATTAAATTAAGACATCTAAGCTCCTGTGATAATACTTTTGAGTTCTTTAATTGTTCCACACTGTCACATTTCATTAAGCAATCAACATAATTTGCTGCTTATAAACACACTTGGTGTGATCCGCCTGCCTCCGACTGAGCACCTGTATGTTTAATTCATGGACCCGTGTGGATTTCTCCGAAATCTTTTGTTTTTTTGACTGCAGCTGGTTATACACAAACAATGATGCCACATTTCTCAGCAGACTGGAAATATGCAAAACAATGGGCTGTTTGTGCATATGAAAGCTTTATCGGAGTCTAGACTGCCAGATTCACAAATTAGCAGGCTGAATAAAGCCTGGTGACACAATTGTTTCTCGTTTCTTCTTGGAGCAAGTTTTCACAGATAGAAAGAGGAGAGAGATTTTAAGCAGCTCCGCTTTCCTCTTTCCTAACGGGATGAGAACGATTCGGTGGGAATGTATTCAGAATTAAGCTTCGTTCTTTTTCCTTTTTGAAACGCATTAGCGAGAGCATTAGATAGTATTTGTTTGTAGTTCCTGCACGATATTTGGGTTTTGTTGAAGTTTGTCGTGGTTCTCCTGTTGATGTTCAGTTAGCTTTGAGCTTTTATTAGTCAAGCTCGGTTATCTGGAAACGTGTTCACGTTGTTCACCTTGCCTTCCCAGTTATTTCACAATTTAATTTCTTTTTCTGAATAAGGCCAGCTTTTCAGCTCTCTAATCAGAGCCTTACCAATAATTTACATTCCTTATTAACAACATAATCCCAAGGTTTCGCTTAGGCCTTGATCATTTCATCATCATCCCCTTAGTCGTATCTTTTGCATTAACTTTTCAAGACATGGACAGAAGCTGTGATCTACACATATTTTATGCATCTTTGACTCATATTCATACTCCTAATCTGCTGCAAGTTGACGTGATTGATTTCTACAGAGAAGCTGCTTATAGTTATTGTTTGGATTGACTATAATCTTTGGGGCTCAAATAGACATCTGACACACAATGGGATAAAAAACAACAAAAAAACTTTAAAACTTGTATTTGTTCTTAAGGCCTCGTGACATCACCACTATCCACCTCATTGTAATGTTTTCTGTATTTTTAGCCTTTTGTCAAGTATTAATATGCAGGTGTTCTATTTTTTTCTTTTTAGCTTTTTAATTTTCCAAAAGTTGCTCATGTGAAAAGTCATGGGAATCACACATGAAACAGTGTTATACCTGTCAGCAGGTGTGTGACGAGATGTTGTGATACAAAATCTTGCAACAATTTTCTCATCGACGGGACGTTCATTTCACCCAGCGATGTTCAGGAGTTGTGAACATGTAACTTTACCTGAAAAAGAAAAAAAATGAACAGTAAAATTAGTTCCTGATATGAAGTGGTGATTTCATTAATTTTCCTGTTTGAAAAAGGAAAAGATCACAAAGGAATATACAAGACAACCATCACTCTAAGAATGCCTTGACAAACCAATTGTCACACCAATCGTATCTGCGCTACATTAAACAGCCATTTAATCGTTTTTTTAAGGTCGGACTTTATTTGAACCCGTCTTGACTAAAAGCTAATCCAACCTGAACCAGATACTTCTACACTAAACAGAGACCCTTTAAAACAGCTTCATGAATGATCTATATGTGAAATGACAAAAAGCAGATTTTCAATACTTCAATGCTTCCGGCTCAGAATAAGGCGATTCTAAAAGCAGCCTATAGATAAGTCGACACTGATAGACTCTGCAGTAGATGTTCTTTCCAGTTTGTGATTTGTGAAACTTTTACTTATGATTTTGAACATTTCGCCAACATTCTTAAGAATCTTGATAAAATATCATTCTTGTGAACAAAATATAAGAATGCAGTAGAAATACCCCTTATTATAAATATTCACAATGGAGGAATGTCTGTGGCATCTTACAAGCTGGATGTTACAAAACACCTCAACTCTCCACTAAAAAGGTTTTGTCTACTTGTTTGAGTGATAAATACAGTTCCAAAACCTTTGAAGGAAATTCAGTATGAGAATGAATTAGCTATAGCATAAAAAAAGTAAATTTTTGCAAGAATTCATAACCAAGGTCAAGCCAAGACAGCTGGTAAAACTTCCGTATAGACCTAAAAGTCAGACAGAAGTGATTAAAGTTACTGAAATACAAGTTCACGCGTCGGCTGGCATTATTTCACGTCACAATCAATCTCTGTTACGAGACCTCGGAGAATAATTCTCCATGTGGATTGAAGTTTCAAAAAAAAAAAAAAACGCGATTAGCAATATCGGTGTCAAATCTGCTCCTTATTAGGAAATAATAATGCAGACAGTGCTCGGTAACCTTGAGACTGCCTCACACGACAATCAGCCACGGTGATGGATGAACTTGACTGTGGGAGCAAGTGCACAGTATAAATGCATTCCATGCCAGCTCAAGTTATTGGCTCCCGCATTCACTCGGTTATTCAGCGAGTCACAAAGGGGAGCCGAGTCTTAACTCAATCCATTAGATCCATCCATCATCTCGGTATCTCAGTGGGAGACAAACACTGATGGATCTATGCACATCGACTAGCATTGCACCTTTAAAAATGGGGCTTGCTCTTGTGTCTCCCATATGCTCCTTGGGTAAAGATTGCATGTGTGCGCCTGTGTGAGACAGGTGGGTAATAGAGATGAAAGGAGCTTGTTTGGGTTTTAGTCGCTTGTTTCAGTCGCTTTTACACTTCATTAGTCCTGGGATGACAGGGCAAGATACTGTAATAAATGTTTAAAATGTTGTTTGCAGGGAAATTTCCAGACTGACACACGTTACATGACATAAATGAAAACAGAAAAGGGATCACTCGCTATGCGGTTGGGTTTTGTTGACAGCGATAGCATGATGCTAGGCAGCTAAAAGCTTTTCATTAATATGAGTTTCATTAGACTGGGAAAAAAAAATAAAAACATTGTGTATTTTGTTAACAGTGAAAAAAAGGAGGATGTTTTCAAGGTATTTTCCGTCTCCGAATGTTTCAATGTTCCAATTATTTGCTTGTATTATAAACTCATTTAGTGTCCAACACATGAAGATGAAAACCACTGATGTAACTTGAAATACATACTGATTTCATAATCAGTATTTTTTTGTTTCCAATGCCAAGTTGTATCTTTTAAAAATATATTTTCGTAAACGAGTTCACCTGCAGTTTGATAGTACAGACTTGTACAGTAGGCAAAGTTTGCTATATCCCACTGAGAGTCTTGCAGAACCAACATGTGCACAAAAAGCCATGCTGTAGTGCCCAGTGTGTTTCATCCTTTTTTTTGGCCATTGATGCATTATCACATTAAATTATGTGGACACGCTTTGTTGTTTTTGTGTCTCCTTAGCATCGCTATGATTGCATACTCGCATGCTCAAAACCCATAACTCAGCAAATCCTAAATTTGATGAATGAGACTAAGCAATGACATTAAGCAAAGGTCGGAACTATAAATGTTTGTAGTAAAGCAAATATCAATGGCATCGGTTAGCACACCGAACAGATGATACTAAACTATCTCTTGCTGAAATCGGATGGCACTGTGCTGGACGTACAACGCTAATAATATGTGTCCAACGGCTCCAAAAAACATTTAAAACCTCATGTTTTGACCACACTTACTTTTGAAGACGTCTCTCATTTGCTTCTTGTGTTGCTTCACCTCAACTGTTTTCAGATTTAATTGCCATTCACAGCTGGAGGCTTCTGTCTTGTCCAATCACTTGGTTCGTGTTTTACTATGTCCTCAGGAAGTGTATCGATGCCCAGCTAGGCTCCACAAATAGTGCAGTACCTCTGGTAATCATAGGAGCAACGTGGAGCAGTAAAGCTCAAATGGAGTCAGCCGAAAAAGCAGTAACTTCATATACTGCAATGCATTTTTTTTAAATGCCTACTTATGGGAATTCATTATTACCATTTCCTTTACATTTTACCATGTTGTCTAAAAGAAAGCCTCTTCATTTAGAACAGCCGTCTCAAAGATTTAGTGCCAAACCACCATGCAGTCTTAAATGCATTAGAAGCAGGAGGGAAGTGATGCTTGACAATGATAGAATTAGGCAGAACTATATTTGTGCGCCTTTAGACGGCAGATGTTGCATTTGGTGGTGTGGCTCTTTCCACTACAAAGCCTCCAGAAATATGCAAACTGCGAAGTGCAGGTTTGCCAGCGACAACTTAGCTGCTGCCGTTTTCTGTTTCAGAATAGCTAGCAACGGTAGCTCTGTTCAGCTGAGATCCAAACTTAACTTGTTGCCCAATCAAAACACCACGTCTAGAGAAACTAACTTTGCCCTTCGCCCTGAGCAGGGTGCCGCAGGTATAGCATCATGATGAAACTGAACACAGCTCAATCCTGGAAGAAAAAGCTGACAGTTTTATGGTGCAGCTGATGTAAAGCCTACAGAAGAAGGCAACACTGGATTTGGAGTCAAAGTAGTCAGCTGCTCTGATAACCATCAGTCAAAAATACCGGGATCAGAGCTGAGATTCGGGATTAGGATTTCATCCTTCCGACCACAAATGCTATTGTATATCAATCTGAAAGGTTAACAAGAGAGCTAATCGAAAGACGAGCATGCAAACACCAAATCACCATAGACTATTCAACTCCACAATAAACGTCAACGTGTCCATGAGGACACCGATGTCATCATAACATTGAGGGAATAATCTTTAGTTGGACTCTTACGATTGGAGGGTCATTTTCACAATTCCTCGCCAGATCATGAAAAACAAAATGAAGTCTGTATGGCCATCACCAGGCCCATTGGTGTGCCAGTTTGGCCATGAAAAAAAAGAAAGGCCATACAGACTAAGAAGCACTTTATCGGAGTGTTTGTGTGAATAAGAACTCCTTGAAAAGTGTTTTTGCTCTACCAAGCTTCTTAAAAAGGAAGCGCACAAATATGGACTTTTTAACCAATCAGTCCAGGCATGTGTGGAATGCAAAACATGAGGGAATCAGTCTTTGAAATGCTTTTAGCCTTGGAAAAAAATCCTTACTAGTGTCACCAAAAGGATTTTATTTGTAAAAGGGGGGAAAAAACAAATGCAACAACGAGGAAATATAAAGCGAAAAGAGGAGAGGCCTTCACAAAAAATTTTAATACTACGCTGTTTTTTTGCAACAGCTTCTGGCATTTTCATATCACTTTCTTACAGCTTTATCTCCCAATTTCCTTTGCCGACGACTTTCTTCTTTTGAAGCTGCAGACTTTCAATTAAGACTTGGAGGTCCTGTACTGGAGCCTGCATCCATTCTGTATCCAACCACGGGGCCAAGATCAACCGGTAACCTGTGTGCATGTGTGTGTGTGTTTCTTCCTCTGGGAATAATTTGCAACACAGCATGCAAAATCGCTCTGCAAAGTATGACACTGCTAGAAGATTTTAAGTCAAGCAATTATCTTTGCTTAACCTTCCACACTGCCTCGTTTAGAAAGTTACCTAAACTGCAGTGCCTTGCAAAAGTTCTTTTCAACTTTTTCACATTTTGCCAGGTTACAAACACAAACGTTAATGTATTTAATGCAGACTTTCTTGAAAAAAAAATATAAAGACATAAAAGGTAAAAACATTAAGAGTGTCCACGCTGGTTCAATGGTTTCATGGCAGAATGAAAGAAGTACACAAGAGGTCTTTCAATGTATGTGTGAGAGATCTTAACTTATTACACGGCAAGTGTTTTGACTGCTTTCCACTACGTCTACTGATTCTACATGACAAGCATCTCTAATTTAGTGTCTTTTTCTTCCCAGATAGGGTGAATGTAGTTATGTGTAGGTTCAGTGACTACAAGATGTCATGTAGGAACAAATGTTGCTGGCAGCTGCCGAGGAAATGATGCTCAGAGGAGGAAGGCAGTAGAGGTTTGAGTCATTGTTGTATGTCATCGTTACAAACAGTGCTGTGTCACCGAGATATTACTGTGATCCGCAACTGTTAAGGCATTTGTGTTGGGTTTGAAAAAGACGTGGAAAACATAACCCATTGTCTTGCCATCCCGCCTAACCAGCTCTTTTATAATCCTCCTTTCTTATCTCACAATTATAATGTCAGGCCAGAAATGGAGAGAAGCCTTTTTTACATCCTTCCTTCAACGCGTGGTTTACAATGCAGATTCTCTTGCTCAGTCAGCCGGTGTCACTACCATCCTATTAAGGGAAGTTGTAGAAAGTCTTTTTATTTTTTTTCCTTAAGCCATTTTGCAGAATCCATTATAATATGTCAGGATTAAATCTCGCCCTTTCGTGTTTTATCACCAAATTACAGTCAGATGTTACACTGACATAAATCACAATTTGATTTCGGAGGTTCTTCAGCGAGTCCCAATTTAATGAAGGTAAACGTTTGGTCGGCCATACCCGACTCTTAATGCTTAGTGTTGACTTGCAGAGAAACACCGATACGCAGCTCGGTAGGCAATTCAGGGTTAAGTGCCTTGCCCAGGGGCACGTCAACACATGGCAGGAGGAAGCTAGAATCAAACCTACAACCTTCCGATTACAAGACGACTACTCTAGCCACAGAGCCACAGTCAATCAATCTCTACCAACTGTTAGATTAAGCTGTTGCCTTCTCATTTTTTAATATATATATTAAAACTAGTAAACGGATACGGGAAAAAAATTAAATACTAAAGACAAGATGCTCACAATGCAAATTTTCCTACGTCTTCCACATACTTCTGCTTTCATTTTATCCCCCTGCTTCACATCCAATACATTTCTTTTCCTCCCTCCCACCCCACACTGTTTACTTGTATGCAGAGCAGGTGGCCATTGAGTGGCTGAATTCAAGAGCCGAGAAAGAACAGCCGTACTGGGAGATGTAAGCCGAGCCTGAGCTTTGAGGAATGGATAAGGATCAGTCAGCAATGAGACCTCTGCCAATTGCCTCTGCATATCTACCGTCCATCGCTCTGTGTTGTGCAGCAGCTGCAGTTGAAAAATTGATTTGGTGCGCGCTCTCAACTGATATGTGACACTGGGATGCAATTGTGACTCAGGACAAGTCACACCGTGGAGGACACAAGGTACTGTGAAATGTTGTCCAGTGTGGACAGTTCCTGGGAAGAATGTTCATAAATGCATGTAAATGCATTTTGTTTCCTTATAAATGGTAAAGTTGAATGTATTTTTTGTGAATTTTACAGCATAGATGAAGACAAGTATTGTGTGACTGTGAACTGAAGGGATGGCAAGGCTTTTATAACCTGTGATTAACAAAGACCTGAAAACTGTTGTGTGCATTTGTTATGCAGTGAGACAGGAGAGTAGAGGCCAAAGACTTTAATGAAAGGACTAACTAAAAAAAACAAAACAAAACAAAAAAACAGGCAGAAGAGGAACTGGAATGCACAAGACTAAAAAAAACAACCAATTGAGACAGGAGAGATGAGACAAAGGAACACAAACATATGAAAGATCTGACAAGCATGTAAAGGAAGTGGCTGGCTTTTAAATAACTGAATGATATGGATGACCAGGTGGGAACTAATCAAGAGGAATGGATTGTAAACGGATGAAAACTTTACAGAGAAGTTGAGGAAAAATTACTAACAGAAATTAATAAAGAGGAATCTAACAAGACACAATGAGCTAATAAACTCCAAAGAAACCTCACAGTATAGCAATAATGTGAGCTAACACACAAAAAGCTGAACACAAGAAAGAACTTAAGACTCTCAACAGAGAGAAATCAACTTGGTGTAGAGAAATGGGAGCGAGAAAACAAAAAATAATGCCAATCCAAAGAATTATCTTAATCCAAAACCAAAGTGAAAAACCAAACACTGTCAGCCTAAATCACTACGACATTTGCATTTAGTCTTCTAAAGCAAAACTTGTAAATCCACACTTGGGTAAAATTATGGCTGCAGTTCGTTTCACTAGCTTTACAAATAATATTTTCACACTTTTTTCTAAAAACAAACAAACAAACAAAAAGTAATCTCAGACAGGATGAAGAAATGTTGGATTTAGCTCTGGGTTATATCAACACATGAGGAAATGTTTATCAAAAAATCTGTGCATTGTATGTTTAGCATTGTTGTCCTGTTGAAAGGTGAACTTCTGTCCTAGAGTCAGACGTCTTCTGTGGTGTCAAAGTAATTTTCTTGTGGGATTCCATTTCATTTATCCCTCTTTAACTCTCTGCGGACTTTAGAGAGTCACTTGAACCCTGAGCGCAGTCCAGCTGGGTCACAGTGACCCAGTGTGCACTTTTACAAGTTTTTTGTGTGTGTTGTTTTAGGAACCGACGGTGTGATGAAACAGCCTCCGTCACACCGTTAGTTTGAAAACAGCATATTTTTCTCCAACTTCACAATGAAGTGCTATGCAGTTTTTATTTATCACATAATATTATTTTTAAGTTTATGGTTGTTAACATGACAAAATGTGAATACATTTCAGAAATATGGATGCTTTAAAAAAATACCTAGAACTGTAATTAAAATACGTTTTTTTATAAGAAAGTAATAATGGATGTCCTAAAATATACTCCTTCAAAAATATCCAGTTACATTTTCCCCGTTTGCTTTAACTCTACAGTCGAGTCTGACCAAACCATGAGTCATGCTTACATAGCATGAATAATGGTGTGGTTCTAAAGAATGCAGCATGCTATCACAATGCTGCACACCTTTGCGGCACAGAGGGAAATACAGCACTTCATGCAATCAGGGCAATGAATGGAGTTTTGAGTGTGCCAATTTAGCCTTCAACAATAGCTCTATTGTGTCCTCGATGATGTTTTGCACCTGTATTGAGCAGAGCGGCACTGAGTGCAATCTTGCACACTCCAACCGCAGAATTATGTCAAATATTTAGAAATTTGAAAATGCTCATTTTTATATGTTGCTTTGAGAACACGGCACATGAAATACACGTACAGATGAAAGGTAATGATTGAAAAGATATTTAATTAACGGATGTAACTTTTTTGCTTGTTTGTTTGTTAGCTGTAGATGCCAGGGACAGAAACTCTAGGCTGGCATCTGCTAAGGTGCTTGAGAAGGACAGCATAAGATTTAAGAGGCAATTTTCTGTTCATTCATGTTATCCTAAATGAGGAGAATCACTGTTTTCCTACCCGGTACCTTTCTAGGCAGGGAGGAGGCCTCTAAATTACTGTATTTCATGCAACTGGAGGGTTGCATCGCCTAACGGAAAAGGTTACAGGTTTTACACTTTAATTTTGACACGAAAACATTCTCCTCTGATCACTACTTGTGCTCCCTGCCATCACCTTCTGTCGTCAGACAAACTTGGCAAGTTATGTTGGGAAGTGCGGAACCCAGAACTCAAAGGACCGAAGGAGAGCTGCAGTAAAACATCTGTTGAGAAGGTTTGGAGCTATACTTTGTGTCAGATCATGTCACTGGCGATTACACTAAATTGCATCAGTGTGGTAGCGTGTGCAATGGCTGATATAAAATGCCTCACTGCCACAGTGCTTGCAGTACCTTGCTTAATGTTAGTGCTGCGACACGGTATGGTTGGTTGCTGATGGGTAATGCTGTTCAATTTCATGGAGATCGAATCCTGCAAGTCCCCCGGTT
Organism: Micropoecilia bifurca; assembly: GCA_903067075.1. Classification (NCBI taxonomy): domain Eukaryota; kingdom Metazoa; phylum Chordata; class Actinopteri; order Cyprinodontiformes; family Poeciliidae; genus Micropoecilia; species Micropoecilia bifurca. The sequence goes on along the minus strand of CAEGAF010109883.1, from coordinate 12,379 downwards.
GCTAGGTTCAGTTTAGATTCAACATAGCTAAAAAGAAAATGTCAACAGAAAATAAAAACTAAGATATTGAAAATATTTTACCTTTTATGATGATTTAGGATTACACATTTGACGTGTTTTAGATTTTTTTTTAAATCGCAGACTAATTTGGAACCTCCTCTACTTCAGATCATCCATAACCAGGATGAGGGAGGTAAAATAAGCTGAGTTTGTTTAGATACTTTATTATTAATAATTATAATAATAATACATTTTATTTACAGGCACCTTTCAAGAGTCCCAAGGTCGCTTAACATCAACAACGTAAAAAAAAAAAAAACACCACCTTGTGAACAAAAGTTAAGAAGTGCTACAAAAACAGCATAAAAATACAAACAAGTGTTTGTTTGCGGTGTGATGTGTGAGAAGGTCAAACGGGGTATATGCTAGTCGGAGCAGGTGAGTTTTGAGGAGAGATTTGAAAGTGTGCAGACATGATGTGAAGTGTGTCCCAGAACAGCTGAAAGATCTGAGTCCAGTAGTGGACAGACGGGCGGGTGGCATCTGCAATCTGTCAGAATGGCATAAATTATCAGTGCCATGTTTTCATACTAGTCGTGGTCAGCTGACCACATGTGAGGTTAAAAGTTAAATGCAATACTGGTTGAATTCATGGCTGAATTTTATGTCCTCTACATTCATCGGCTCCCCAGCAAACATGTTCATAATCTCACACATTTTAAAAATCTAAATTTTAGTTTTAGTTTTTATTTCTACAAAATCACTGGTGGGATTCTTGGCAAATCTTCTGTTGACATTTTGAAAAACCTTGTTTTGGTAGGACAAGTCTGGTACTGTGGCATTTTGCCTTGGTAGAGCACACAGAGAGGGAGATCTTTTACTATTTCTCTCTTTGAAGATTCCAGACAACTCTTCTATAGTCTGGCAATTGACTATTTAGACATTTTATAGTGAAGGTGGATAAATATGCAGGGAAGGTCTGCAGGAAGTCAATCGAGCCCCAGACAGCTACAGCCATCTGCGCACATGGGGCCCACACCACTAAGCACTGCCACAGATAAAATGCTCTTTCTGTGGTCTGCATGTCTCTACATCCAAACTAAACAGTGTTTTTTATAAGATCTTTACTTTGCATATGGTTTCTCACTCGGACTCGTCCGTGACATTGGTTCAGTCTGCAAGAAACACAAGCCGACTGTCGCAAAACCTAACTTTTCTCAACAACAGTCAACAAACGGCTGTGCAAACATCACGCTGTTCACATGAATCATTCATAGCACATCTATACTCTCAGTTACTTTTATATGCAAAGATTGTTCTTTCGTACCACACTTTGTTTCAGTGTCATTCTCTCTCTCTCTCTCTCTCTGTGGCCAACACTGTATCACGCTGATCTGTTGTTCTGAATCAGAGGTTTACCTGCTGCAGCAATCTCACAGTTTTTGCCTCTCCCTGCACCATGGTTGTCAAACCAGTGTTGCACTGTGCCTGCAGTGGCTTAATTAAATCCAGGAGCCTTAATGTGATCATGAATTTCAAAGAGAGCTGGGATGTGTACGAATGTACCGAAAGGCTTTACTGGTGTGATCCTGGCAACTAGCCGTTTGATCATCATTAGTTTATATTCAAGCGGTGCATGACAGAGGTCCTAAAATTGAGTCGAATGTTATTTATTATCCCTGTGTTCATTAGAATGTATATTAATCTTCAAATTTATATCCTAGGCTGATGTATCTTTAATGGGCTGTACAATATAACTTTATCAGTTTGCTTAATTTCTATTTTCTCTGCTCTAGCAGTTATAAGCTGGCACAAGATCACAAATTAGCTCACTTAGTATATGGAAGACAAGACAGGAAGGGTGTAATATTAATACTGGCTTTTTATACTGATGACTATAACTAAAAAGAGATACAAAAGTTATGCTGTTCATTAGCAAAGAGAAAGTGCAAATATAACATGTTACCTCAGCATAAGGAAGACCAACAATTACTTTATACGTACCCACTTAATGCCTTACACCGATCTTAAAAAAGCCCCTGGGAGAAATATGTGCACTTTCTATACAGAAACCAGACTTTATGCCAGCAGATTTCTGTTTCCTGTAATCCAGTGCATGTAATATCTGCAGCACTAAATTGTATCCCTCCCTCTGCTTAACGGTCGGGAGGAGAGGAGGTGGGAAAGGGAAAGGGAAAAAAAGAGAGAGAGAAAATGAGTGAATTAATGCTGAGCTGATGCTTAGCGATGCCTAACGCTAATTACATTTTTCTGCTGTTTTTAATGGCGTTTACAGAAGATCTTGGAGAAACCATGTGGGGAGGAGCATTCACCTTGTTTTCATTAGAGGAATCCCTGAAGCAGAAATCTCTTTTGTTCATTAAAGTACTATATTGGGGTATATATATACGTGTCTCCTCTGTAATGTTAATGTAATGCTTCCAGTACAGCCCTGAAAGTGCGCAGACTGAGGGTGGGGTTAGGACAGGCTTCTAATAATGGTTTCTGCTATTACAGAGTCAAGAAAGCTTGGATACGGCTTTCATGGTTAGTACATGTTCAGAATCAACATGTACTAATAATGTAAAGAATTAAATATCTGATCTGTGCTCTTGTTGCATCTGAGCACATTTTCTTGTCTATCTCCATAGTTTGTAATACGTGGATATGAAATGGTTTGTTTATGAGTACGAAACACAAGAAGGAAAGTGAATTGTAATTCATGAGAACCACATAAAGGTACAAATCTGTCAAGAAGCAAACTGCCTTAGCGCTGTCAGATTACATGTTCATTTTAATATAAAAGCAGCAACCAGTGTCAATGAAAACAAGACAGTTGGTTCTGTAGTAAACCTATTAACCATTTGCTTGCTTTAGGTATAGTTATATTTTTCTTGAGCGTCAGTGGCTGTGGTTTCTCTTCTTTGTCTTCACCTGCTCTCTCCCCCCCGTCCCTCGTTTCATGTGCTGCTTATCCTCCATGAGGGTTGGGATGCTACCCTGTGCTGCCTGCTCACCTGTTTCCAATCATGTTATCAAGCTACAACATACTAACCCCTGCGTAAAGCAACAGACGGCATGCGCCGAGTTGACTGCTGTACCCTCTGTTTGCTCACGAGTTTCGACCTTGTAGTGTGTGGCTCCCGACGATGTGAAGGATTTATCTTTCTAGCTCTGCTACTGAGATGGGAAAGCAAAGGAAAAAGGAGGAAAGAAATGTTTTGGGTACAAGATGCCTGTGTCTAGGTAAAATGTTGATCATATACTGTCTACAAGAAAGTATGTCAAGGAATCAAAGTTGACTTTGGCTGAACTTTGATTAGAGCAATCTGTGGAGCCACAAAAGGACCAGCAGAACTCCCTGCCAGTGCCACATTGTCTATCGTGGCTGTAGCAATCCAGTTTCCTGGTTTCCATGTTTGTAGTCTTAAATCTTCACTCTCTCCTCGTCTCGTATGACCAACTGGAACAAGCTTTCACCATTGCGTCCCTGGGATCTTCAAGTCACTTGGTGACCAACAAACAAGCACCAAAGAGAGATCAGAAAACCTGTCATAGGAAACAAGAATTAAATACTCACCACAAGTTTCCTTTCCACTTCGGCCTTCAGTTACCTTAGTACTTCCACTGTGCCAATAAGCTCGCAAAACAACTTTAAACTAACACAACCTCTGTCAGATTATTTCTGGGCCTGACGCATGAGAGCAACAACCTTTTCAAGACATCTAGATATTTACTTAATTTTTCTCTGTATATTGATGGTGCTGAGGCCACAGAATCAAACTATCTAACATAGCACTTGCATGTTTTCCAACAAAGTGATAGTAAATGTATGCGGTGATGACAAGCAGATAATTGGTTCCGTTATCCATAGAACCAATTACACAAAAATAACACTTTTCTTTGTTTCCTTTTCTTTTCTTAAGCTCTTATTAATTTCATTTGAAAATCTATCGTGTATTTTCTGTCACCAAACAATAAACAGACTGAGACCAAAGTGTCCGTTTTGGTTAGATCTCATTACTCAACATAAAGTCATGAGATATAACTGCAAAAGATACTTTGTTTTACAATGAGCATTTTTTCATCTTGTCAGTATTTTCCCACCCAATTCTTCTTATTTTATTGTGCTATGAATATGAATTTGCTGCAACCTTTGGGGAGAGGTTCTCTGGACACACTAGTCAATGAAAAAGAGCTGGCATAAGGATTATAAAATATAGTTATCACACTGCATATTCTCTTCTTTGCAGTTCTCCATATATATCTCCATGCACTGTTACACACACACACACACACACACACACACACACACACACACACACACACACAGTCAGGCACTGACGTCAGTGCTTTGGATTTTCACATAAAATCAATCGAACTGGCACCAAGTTTTCTGGAAAGGTGTCGATGGGTTTATTTCTGCTGCCAAAAGTGTTCTCTTCACACTTCCAAACATCACTTCTTTAACTTTTGGATTCAGTCCAGGGGGAAGAAGTCTCAAGTTTAAAGTTTAACATTTTGAGTGCATATTAGTTACATTTTTTTAATGTAAATGTTCAACATTTCAGCTAACATGTTCAAGAGATTTTTTTTTCTTGTTGATTAGAGAAAGACCTTTAAAGATTTTGTCCCAAATTCTAGTATCTTTATGCACATGACCAAAAACTTAAGTATTTCATTCTTAGTTTTTTAAAAATTATTATTATTATTATTATTATTTGCAGTTATTCATGAGGTTCCTTTGTCTGTAGTTTTGCAGATTTTGTTTTTTCTTTGGTTTGCAATACATCTCTCCCACCAAAATGAGAGATTTTGCCCTTCAATGGAGCAGTTTGTAGGTGTGACGGAGTACGAGACGTAGACATTGGCACCAGGTGCATGCTCTCCGTCTCCAGATCTTGATTATATGCAGCTTACCACTCCAGGCTGATAAATAGTGATAATGTGCTAGCAAGCAGGTACACTAAATGGCAATTTACAAAAACAGAGCTTTGAGTGATTTCTAACCACTACATGCAATTTGTGTGTCCTCATAGACCTTCTTCACTGATGAATTGTTCAGATGTGGATAACAGCAAAATTGTCTCCCACATTTCGCGTCTAAAAATAACTCTCCAATTTGCTCATGTTCCTACTTGCGATCTTGGTTCACTGGTATGAATTTGAACGATTATTTCACTCACTTTCAAAAACGACACATTTGAGCAGTCTGTATTGCAAGAACACTTTTGGTGAGATGATTCTCACAAACCATTACAGATGTCTAGATGTACATCAGGTACAGTGCTGTGCAAAAATATAAATCCACATGAAACCTCTTTACATTTTGTCACAAATTTCTGCATTTTGTGTGACGTACCGGAACATAGTAGCACATTCTGAAGATGGAGGACATTTTTGCAGCAAGAACATTTCTGAAAACGTGGGGTACGTTTATGCGTAACCCCATTTACTCTGCTACGTTTAAGTAAAATCCATTGCAAATTAGCAAATAATCTACCTGTAAGAAATTAAATCTCAGTACACAAACAACTGCTGTGAGAAGTGCTCAGGTTTGTTAGTGAACAGTAGAGGGCAAGTAGCATCATGAACATCAAGAAACAGACAGATTAGAAATAACTTTGTTTGGGTTCCCTAAAAAACCCAAACAGTGTTAAATCAATCATTCATAGAAGAAAGAACCAAAAACAAACCTAAAAAGAAATGGTTGTCCAGATATCTAGCAGGACAAGGGGGTGCAGGGGGGGGGGGGGGGGAGAAAATAAAAAGAGAAGCAGTTACAGGGGTCCGAGGTAGCTCTCCAGGAGTTGCACAGATCATCACCTCAGATGGAAAAATCGGTTAACATCACAACTCAACAGCACTCCAAAAATCTGACTTTTGTGGAAAAAGGCCTGTACTAGAAAAAGGAGGCTCTTTTTCCTGCTCGCTGCAATCACTGGACAAAATGTGGAGGGAAAAAAAATATTGTGTTGGAGCCCGTTCGTAACACTAAGAGTTGTGAAAAAATAATGCTGTGTTTCACACTGAAAATATCTCCATTGGGAAACACGCTGGTGGCAGTTCGGGTATGATGCGACAGAGACGGGCCTCGACACTTTCTGTCCTCCTTCTTGTGGTTCTCAAACTACCTATGAAAATGAATCCGCATTCAATTTGTATTTGTTAAAATTTAATAATATTTAACATCATTTCACATTGGCGTAGATAAACTGATTTGATTTGACTGGTAAAATCAGATTTAAGCATACAAATGCTATCTTAAAATTCTTGTTCTGTAGCTCTCTGAGGTATTGGATTTAACCCAGTGGCCTTGAGTTTGATACGCAATTGAATTCAAACCATTTTCACGTGTTAGAACGGCCCAGTCAAAGTTCAGACGGAAATCCAATTAATTACATGCTGCAAAATTTGGACATTACTGCCTGCAGTCGCTCACAGACTCATAAATCCCTGAACATACAAAGCTGGCAGAGATACACTTCAACAATTTTTGCAGCATTTTGTAGACTGTCAAAACTAAAGTGGGGACAGATGGGACTCTGTGTAAAATCATAACACTGCAACAGTTTGAATGACACTAATATGACACTAAACACCATGATGGTGTGAAGTGGAAGAGATTCTTTTTACCTTCTCCTTTATTAATGTTTTCACCTTTAAAGATGTTTTATATACCATGCTGTTTTGAGTATACTTTGAGAGGTCAGTTTTATTTACCTGATCTGACTAAAAGGTCCATCTGGACTCTACACCGTGAACTCACTTAGGGTATAAATACCATGTTGAGTGGTATTTGTTAAACAATAAATAAATATGGTGAAAACAGACAAACACCAGGAGAAGATTAGGAAGTGGAAAGAGGGAGGGCTTTCACATTTACCAACACCAGATGGTGCAACAAGGGGAAGTAAAGGAGATTGTGCGCAGCACAAACTTTGAGATGCTGGCAGTTGGCCTCAGACAGCATTACGTGCCAAGGGAGTTCTCCCACGCCGCTTTTGTTTGTGTCTGTGTCCTTTCTCAAATGCATGCTGAGATGTAAAAAAAAAAGAAAAGAAAAATCACTTCACTATGTTGATAAATGATGATCACAGTTTCTCAGCCACCATCCCCCCGTTTTAGACACAAATAAGCTAATTCCGAGGAATGACATCTAAAAATAGTCCCTTCCATTTGACTTAAGTTACATGTACTTTTGAGCAATTTGGTGTTTTTGATTAAGTCACAATTAACATAGTTATGGTTTACTTTTGAAATGTTTACCAGAAAAGCATCACGCATTTTAGGCAATTTCAACAAGTTTTTTGTTAAACAATAAAAATGTCTCCAATGATGTGACATGCAGGTTCTTCTTTGATGAAGCTCATCTTTCTTCACATTTTTGGTTACATTTTTGGTTTTCCATGCCATTTCTCTGGGAAAATCATCAGCTGTAGAAAATGTTTACTTACAGTCAATGAGGCAACTGCAGTTTTCACCACATTATAAAACATTAACCTTATTTCTCTTGGAGAAAGAGTGATGTGTATGTAGGAGCTGTGCTGAACAGCTCTCTCAGTCAGTTAGGTAGTCTGCACTTCGTCCATTAGCAGACTGTGCATACTCCCCTTGGAAGGTAATGCATTTCTGTTGGTCCATTATTTAGCACTACACAAACCCACTGTGTGGCTGTTTTTTTCTCCCCCCTTCTTTTTACTTAGTTCTACTCAAAAGGAACTAGGTAGACTAATTTAAGTAGAACAAACTCAAGCAGAAGTACACATTTCACAAACTGTAAAAAAAAATAAGAAAAGAAGCAGAAATATGTTAATTTAATTAATGTGCAAATTTAATTTGCTATTTTTCATCTCTGATTACTGTGTTTTAATATTGTGAGACCTCTCACCATGGGATCTCTTTGCACCCCTAATGAAGTGGGTGGACCCACATAGCTAAACTACTTGTAGACTACTTTATATAACAATTGAATTTATATTGACTATGTACTGAATGAAATGATCCCTTTTAATTAGTTCCAACACAAACGATATGATGGAGTACATTGATGTTCACACCACTGTGGTAAACAAAACGCTCCAACATCGTAATCCTGTACATTCAATACTGCAACAAGTGCAGTTTGATCACCAAGCCAATCCAGGCTGCCATACAATTTTTCATGAATGTAAAAAAATGTTAACCCTCCTGGGAATTTATGCAAGTTATTTTAAAGTGTAGCATCAATGACCTCGTAGCAACATCAGTGGGTCGCATGGAATGCAATGCAAATCTTCTGAGCTGATGAAGAATCACTCCCGCCTGCATGCTGAACGCTTGAAAAAGCTTAGTGATTGTCACTAAGCAATTACAAAATATGAAAAAAACAACAAAACAAAACAAAAACAAGACGATGGAAAGAGAAATACATAAGTTATGATGTGGAATGTCATGGTTGGTGTGCTTGTTTTTCTTTTCTCTGACATGAATGTCATTAATGGCAGTTTGCTTAAATGAATCGATATTGTTTGACTGTTTCTCAATAGGCTGTATAACAGCCATGTATATTTTTTCTTGTTAGTTTTCATTTCTTAATGGAATGCAATTTATTTTGTCAGCACCGATAAATGAAGTGTTTGACAAATCAAGACAAATAAAATAACTACAGCATGGCGTTTTCTTTGCATCACCTTGGAGAAGTTGTCCTTTGGCCTCAGAACTGTAGAATGCTGGACACAGCAGTTTTAGATGCTAAGAGCCAGTAGTTTGCTGACATGTAATTGTGGGGTTTTACACCTGAGACCCAAGTCTGACTTCTATGTGATAACATTGTTTTGAATATGGTGAGCAAGTTTACGCTTTGGCTTTGAAGACATGTTTTCATAGTGCTAGTGGAGAATGTATCCTAAAGAGTACTAGTAACATAATATTACCTATGCATGCATATTCTTTACCTACGCATGTATTGCCTATATGTAAGCACTCCTTACATGTTGGTGCTCTGCCAGGGTCTATATCTAATATATCATGGATCCATTTGTTTGCTATACTTTGTGGTTTTGTAGTTACTGTCACCTAACCCAAGTCAAGACCAAGACTTTTAGGGAGGTGAGACCATGAGCAGGACAAAACCTATGAGAGACTGTTTTCAAAATTACTGCTGCAAAGATTTGAGAAAATCTGCCAATAGTAGCTCATTGAAAGCTGGCCTATTACTAGGCTGCAGACCCATTGGTTTCCCTGCTGTGCAGGACTTTTTCCAGTTTGATGTACTGCTTTTGATTTGAAGGCAGGCAAAGATTTCACACTCACTTGAAGTAAAAAAACAAAACAAAAACGAACGCTGCAGTTCTGGTCTTAGCTGGTCTAACCCAAAACCAACAATTAAAACAGGACTAATACTTTGTACTATCATAGTCTGAGCTACTCCAACTTCTGTTTTTTTTTTTTACATTTCTTTCTAGATTGGCTCCAAGTAAACAAGTTTTTACTCACAAGTTTTTACTTCTTCATCCTTTTACTGTAAATATTCAAGGACAAGTTAAGGTTTTCTATCTTAGCACTGAATAACCTAGACTCTCAGATGCCTTTTTAGGCTCACGTTGCAACTATTTGAATAAATTTTCCCTCCAGCGTCGACTTAATTTGTTGTAGTACTCAACAAGGTGTCGGAAACATTTCTAAAGATCGAGGTCCATGACGTCATAGTATCACAGAGTTGCTACAGATGTGACAACACTGCCATTTCGTAACCCAAATCACCCCCTGAAGTTCTCAGTTTGCGCTCATTGCCATGATGTTGCTGGAAGTAGTCAGCAGAAGATGAGAACACTGTGGTGGTAAAGGGATGGAAATCGGTGCCACCCTACATAGGTGGAATGCAGTGTTAAAAAAAATGGTCAGTTTGTACTATGGAACTCAAAGTGTGCCAAGAAAATATCTTCCTCTCCATTAAATTCCTGCCATCATGTTGTTCAGGCCAAATTGCGACCCTACAATCTGAATTTTGCTGCTGAAATGAATCTTACTGGTTTATTCTGTTATTGTCTAATCTGCGTGAGCTTTTGTGAATTTAGCTTCAGTTTTTCATTTCAGAAGGGGCACCTGGTGTAGTCTTCTGCTGCTGTAGCCCATCGATTTCAAGGTTTGACGTGTTGCGTGTTCACAGATGGTGTTGTGCGGATCTTGGTTGTAACAAGTGGTTAGCTAAGCTGCTGTTGCTTTTTTAATTATTCTGCCCTGGATTCTCTGATTTTAATCCACACAGCAGCTGATTACTGGATATTTTCTCTGTTTCTGACCGTTTTCCACGAACCATTTGGATCGTTTCCGTAAACAGGGTTTCCCCCAGAAAACTTGCTAAGCCCGGTGGTCGGGGGGTTGAAGCGGTCCATCATGTTTTTTGTATTAAAAGATGTTAAGTTGACAGGAAATGTAAAGGTAATTATATGTTATGAGAAAACATCTCCAGTGAAATGCTATTTAAACCCCCAACTAGTCAAAAAACAATAAATTTGCAGCATAACCTACATGATGAGGTTAGCGCTGCTCATTATCCACAGACGGTCCAGTTAACCGGGACCACAGACATAAACTTTACGGGGAAGACAGACACAGAGCCACACGCTGGGCAGCGTGTTGAGGCACAACGCAGAGGCCCAGTTGTGTGATTGGTTCGCGCGCTGTCAGCTTTAAATGCATAAACTATAAACCTATTATAAACCTAAACTTTAGGAATAAATCTGCTCTGCTAGTGAAATGCTAAGAGCAACAGAGACGCTTGGAGCCCGGCTTTAAAAAAACAACAACAAACAAAAAAAAACAAACAATTTTTTAAAAAATTATTCATTATTATTATTATTTTCCTAGAAATGTAAACAAGCAACACTTAGCCTGGCGGCGGGGCTAGTAAAGGATGACGGGCCGCCAGGCTTATGATACACTGGGGGAAACCCTGGTGAAAATCCTGGTGCAAGTCATAGAAATCCCATTTTCCCTCAGTTTAATGCTCGGTTTGAACTTCAGCAACTCGTCTTCAGATGTATATGTTTTTAGCTGCAGTCATGGCATTTGCTAATTCTGTTAATAAACAGCTGCTCTAAGTGACGTGCCATAGTGGCCTGTAAGTGTAATTAGCCTTTTCAAGCATAATTTCTGGGCTGTCTTAAATGACTCAATTGTTTCCTGAATGCATTAGATGTTTCCTGAATGTTTGTGAGTGAAACATTCTTTTGTGTCTATTATAGATTTTTCTGAGTACAAGTCTTTAAATAATTATTGTGCGACAAATGTATAAGTACTATAAATTATAGATAATAAAGGGGAGCACAGAAAGATATTTGTTTTAGCATAATGCATTTTTGAAACGACTATGGGATTCACATTGGATATTGTTAAAAAGTGCAAACTCTAGAAGAAAAGAAGAAAAATAAACAGACATTTTTATTAGAAGGGAAAAAAGAAAATAAAGTGCTGTTTTGCTGCTTGTTATGAGATTTACCCCCTGACTTTCAAAAATCATGTACACTGATAAAACTCAGCACATTGCTTTGCAGCTGCGGGTATTAAATTGGAACAAAGGCCAAAAAAATAAATAAAAATGCTGCTTGCTAGTTCTTCTGAAATTTCATACCTTAGTGTTTTATTTCCCAGTCGGGCCACTTACTTTACATAATGTATTCTGACTCAAACTATCAACCATTGCCACTCAAACCCTTACCCTACACTTCCTTCATTTCAGTCCTTACACCAAAAAGGCTTGGCAAACCATTGGGACCGCAATTTGACCAATATCCATTACAGATGTGATGTAATCCAAACTTAAAGTAATGGATGCATTTTTTTTAAGCCAGATGCCCAAACCACATATGCACACCTGCTGCTGTGACATGTAATAGAGATGTGTTTTGAGCTTTGCTATGAACGGAGTGTCGTTTTGAAGTTGGTGATTAATAATAATAAAAATAAAAAAAAAATAGCACCATCTGCTCTCTATCTATGCCAGTTCTCTGTACAGGATATGTGTCTACTCTTGCACAGAAATGACGGACAGCTACTCGATAAACAACCTCGGTTTGAGCTCTTGCAGGCCAGCACCAGGCGGTGTTTTCTCCAACCACGAGCGATACACCAACACATTGTTCCCGCTTGATGTCAGCTGCCCAGCATGCAATCAATATTATCACGGCAACATCTAGCATCCACTTCTGGTCTGCTAGGTTTAACTTAGCCTTCAATTACTCAGGACGACAGTGAATTGATTAGTCATAATATGCTAAACAGACTGCCAGTGGTTTTTGTTGGAAAGAAAAAAAGGGTGTTTGGGGGGGTTTGGCTGGGGGTGATTAATTTGACAAAACGGAGAACATTTATTTAAAGTATTCAGAGGGTGGAGGCT
>CAEGAF010109876.1:0-15065 GCA_903067075.1 Micropoecilia bifurca | reverse complement strand
TAGTACTGATCTCGCGCGGTCTGACTGTTGTTTGGGTTTCTTTCTATATATATATATATATATATATATATATATATATATATATATATATACACACACAGTATAGTTTTCCACAGTTAAAAGACAACAAAATGTGTGCTGTTGAGAACTGGTGGGGTTTTGTGTGGGTGTGTGGTTTTTACTGTGCTCTATTTCTGCATCACTCCAACAAAACCACTTTTAAAAGCAAACCCAATTCTCACTGTTCTTGCCTTCCTGGTTGAAGCAAACAAAGTTCCCAGTGTCTGAGACTTCATTAAATTGTTTTAACAGAGTTCAAATATTAAGAAAAGCAGACGTCTTTGGAAATGCGCCACAGTACCAACCCAATTAGTCATGTTACTGTTGCCAAAACAGTGAATTGTTTGTCAGTATGTGTAACACCTTTGGGTTAGTTAGTCTGGCCAACAATCAGGGAACTGAGCACAGAGAGGCCTGCTACACTGCTGAGATTAATTCATTCAAATTAATCCCTTCATTGATGATAAATGTGGATATAAAGGTGCTGTAATGCTGAGGAACACAATACTGAACAAAGGTTGTTACACAGGTCAACTGGGCGAGTTCTACATTTTATTCTATTTTTCATGCTTTTTGTTTGTTTCGATGCTTCTGGAAATGTGAATATTGGATTTAAAAAAAAAATGTGTTTTGAAGTTGATGAAAATTGTTGGTCTTGCCAAACACAAACTAGAAAATATTCATTTTCATAGAAAATGCAGTGTCAAGGCAAGAACTGCAGGGAGCTGAGAAACCTGAGGTGGAGCCGAGTTTAGTGGTAAAACTTTAAAACAGGTACAAAGTTTACTCCAAATCTGCTAGAGCAGTTTAAAAAAAGTGATGGGTAAAAAATTGTGTCACTGAACTTGAACTGATTTTTTTCATTTTGATTTGTGTAGCGGTGAAAGGGATTAGCTTCTAACTCATACATTTCAAATTCCATAAGACACTTTTATTTGAAAATCAAATTGTATTAGAGAGACAAATTTCCCGTGTTTCGGTTTATAAATTATCGATTTAACAGTAAATGTGTAAAAAGAAAAAAGACTAAAAGTGTAGTAGCACTTGTTTTAAACTAGTTAAAGCTGTATCATTTACTAATATTCAAGTGTCTTGTAAAGTTTTAAATATTTCAGTTGAATGTAAGAAGGAGTTTGACTGATTTAAATAGTTTTTCCCTTTAATTTTCTACAAAGAAAAGTTAACTTTTAGAACTTATTTAAGTTATAGAGACTAAAGGTCATAGCACACATTTAAATGGTTGAAATAGCAGCGTATCTAGAAATTCAGTGGCATTTTAGCCCATTTCTTTCTGCTTTCCCACCTGGTTAAAACTGGCCCCTGGTACAGCTTTAATTTTGCTCCTGGGGTCAGAAAAGTCCCAGCAGGAGCTACTATCAGACGAACACGTAGAATCTACAGAGCTCAAACGGCTCATCCCAAAGACATTTAAGAATTTCATTTGGGAAAACTTTTAAATGCGTCTCCTAAATGTTGCAAATAAGTGTTTCCTTTAAAATTTCCTGAATACATAAGATGAGAGATGTTGAAGCAGACCTGGAGAAAAGTAGTTTGCACAGAAGTTCAGAGGAGTAAGCCTGGAGCTTAAATCCTCCCCCATTTAAATGTGCAATGAATGAGTAACTACAGGGCAAATCCTCCACTCCGCTCTTTAATTGAAACCACTGGCTAATCTGGAGCTCAGAAGTCTCCATACGGGAGTTTCTCAGAAATCGACAGAGCCGGCGTTGGCTGCATCCTCCGTCTGTGCTGCAAGCAGGTGCGAGTGTCTATGTGGCCATTGAGTTGTTTGTTTAATAAAGCGTGCTGTGTGCATTCGAGGGTGAGGGAAAGCAGACAGTCCCAGATGCAGGACAGCATTTGGCTGCAGGCGCGCTCGTGGACAGGAAATGTCATCAGCACAAAGCTCAGATTCCTGTGGAAACATCAAATCCACTCTCCTCTCTCCTCGTCTTCTCTTCATATTGCTTAAGCATGCGCTTTTTATTCTTAAGCTGCCACTCTTCCTCTTTTTTCCCTCCTTCTTTATGTTCCTACCTCCTTTGTTGCGTCCCTCAATTCATTTTTACTCTCCTCTTTGCCTCTGAGGCCTTGTCTTTTTTTTGTTTTGTTTTTTTATGCTTCTGTTTGGTCAGATGAACCGACGACATTGCTGGAGAACAAATGGGGACGCACAGCAAAGTAAAAGGACCTCAGGTGGGAGCGAGTGCAGCCCAGGCAGAATGTCTGCTTATTATTTGTTGTCCCCCTGAATGATGTCTCTCGGAGTCTGTTGTTTTGTCGCTCTCCCCACTCGGCTCGGTCACTTCGTTCTGAGCCGAGGGGTCAGAGAGGTCGGCCTCCGCCCAGCTCCCTGTCGCTTTGTCCAAGCTTGTTTACAGCTTTTTACTGTCGACTCCCACGGGGGACACTTGCACACCGAAAAGCGGGGGGAAAAAGATTCTCTCTTCTGCTATAGCTATAAAAAGGCTGCCTACGATATCCTGCTGCTGTTTGAACTCTACAAACCGGGCATCGTTTTCAGTCCGCTTTATAATTATGAGCTACTCGTGTTGGTCTGTTGTATTAAATTGAAGTCTGGTGTAATAAATCAAAACAATTAATGGGTGCATAGGTACTTTTGCAACATGCTAAACTTTGAGGTATAAAGGTTCAGGCTGTAAAGATGGAGAGGTGAAGTCCAGTATGAAATATTACCAAACAGTTTCTCTCTAGTAGAATTTAAAGAAACCAGTTTTGAGCCAAAAATGAGTCAAATGATTAATCTTTTCTTCTGTTTTAACCAAAAAAAAAAAAAAAATCTTCCTTTTGGCACTTGAGTGTTTTTGGCTTGAATGGGTCGTGATTAGGGCGAAGCAGGTTTTAATTTCACTGCAGTGAGAGCACTTTTTTTTTTCTTTCCTCCATCCGACGAAAGATTTAATTTGGAAAGCGAACAAGTCGGCGGCAGAAGTCGGAAGTAAGAATACCTCCTGCTGCTTAGCGTGAGCGCGCTCCCTGTGAAACTAAATTCCAAAAATGAAAGCGTGACTGCACTGAAAAGTTTTCCTTAAACGTCACTTCAGCTTCTCCGTCGCTGCATGTATTCCTTTCAGACATGAAATTAAAAGCAAGCCCTCCGAAGTAGTTTTTTTTCCCCTGACTTTGCCTATGATAGTAAATTTGAAAGATGAAAGAGTCTGGAGTTTTAGGCTACTTTTTTTTTCTATCCTTGTTTGAACATTTTGCCCTAAACACGTGGGAAACTGAAATAGGAAACATGGCTGAGTAATGAACTGCAGCTTTGATAGTCTTCTACAGATAGTGGCTAAACTAATAGCCTAACTGCTGCCATGTTTCAGCTCAGTAAAATTTCACTTGACTTGATAGCATCTCTCTGCTTTCCTCCCCCCCTTAAATTTTAAAAAGAACTTAAATCTTTCCTTTTAAACATCTGTCCCCTCAGCATTTGTCCGAGCTCTTGGCGGTGGTTCGTCTTCCCTTCATCCATCCGTCCTACCTGCTCAACGTCGTGGACAACGAGGAGCTGATCAAATCGTCAGAGGCCTGTCGAGACCTGGTCAACGAAGCCAAGCGTTACCACATGCTGCCCCACGCGCGGCAAGAGATGCAGACCCCCAGGACCCGGCCGAGGCTTTCTGCAGGTACGCACCAAGATAAACCGGCCTGCGTCATCTCTGGCTTGGCCTGTGTGCTGCACTCATGACCCGCTTCCCCATAAAACTGATTTATAAAACATGGCCGGCAACTCCACACCCACACGCTCGTCCACTATTCATGTTTTACAGCATCCCTGTGGTGGAGGGGTCAGGTCTCCACAAGGAGACTCTGACCTGTCGGTGCGTTCTATCGATTTTTAGCCTGCAACTGGAAAGCAATATTTTACAAGTCCATAACGCCGATGCTCGAATGTGCAGGTTGGCATCGCGTCATGCTTCTAAATTTTAGGAAGGATTTTTTTTTCTTTCCTCTTATCGAACGACTACAGCCAATAAAACTGATGGGTTGCGCTCACAGCTTTCATTGTGTTTTTGCAAGATAGAGGATCTTATTAAGCGTTCATACTCCTTGAGTTTTTTTGTGTGTTTGTGTTATAAACACATATTTTAGATTATTTTATTGTGTTCTTTTGTTTGTTTTCTGATAGGCCAACGCAAAGTTTTTCCTTCACCTAATTTTACGGTGAAGGAAAGCAAATGCACAGAAATTAACTAAACTCCATTGAGTAAATGCTTTATGGAACATTTTTTCCCCTGTAGCTAAATTTGGGATATTTCTGTACCAGACAGACATTTTTTGCCCCGTCTCCTTTTCAAAGTAAGCTCCAGCATCCTTTGAGCGTAACACCGCCGTCACCGTGTCTCACCTTAGGTACGGTGGATTTAAGGTTGATGCACATTTGCTACTTCTTTAACTTTTTCTGTGTGTTTTTTTTTTTCTGCTTTCACAGGGTAGCTGTATTCGTATTGAGATTAGATTGCTCACAGGTGTGGAGTAAAGTGAGCTGCATACAGATGCAAACTAAACTGAGCGAAAATGCATAATCCATTCCCTTTACAACCAAGCCCCACTTGGTGTTGGTCTATCACTCCGATAAAATACATCACAAGTATTTGGTTTTATTGTGAGAAAAAGTGAGAAGGTTCTAGAGGCATGAATACTTTTTGTACACCACTGAACCTATTTAAGCGTCTAACAACTTTCAAACATTGGGTGGGCCGCCCTCAGGTGTTCCTACTGCAGCCATTTACTCTTCAACAGCCAGTCACGTGCAAACTGTTTGAAGGCCGTGTTTGTTTACATCGTTAAAATCATAGAATAATTCATGAAAATTGAACGGTACCGACAAATTGCTTTTGGCCACAGGATTTGTAGAGTTTTGTTGTTTTTTTTCCCACGGGGTCGTCCAGGACCTCATTCGTTCCCCTGTAAAGAGCTGCCTAATTATAGTGTCTGTGTGGTATTATGAGTTTTGTGCCAGCACACCTTACCATTCAGCTGAAGTTATTTTCTGCTTGGCAGGGTAGGGATAATTGCCTAACAAATGGCACTTTACCGAGAGGTCGGTTTACCAGCCGACGCCGTTGTCCAGCCACTGCGTTTATTTGCCAGTAAACAAACATTTGGAAAATTGCATTAGGTCAGTATTTCTGTATCTTTAATTGCCTTTAATGCACTCTTCACGAGGCTTCATAAAGAATCGCTGGCCTCTGGAGAGGAGATGTTTCCGGCGTCCTGGGTGCTCGTTGTCACGCCATTACTCATCCGCGATCCTGTAGTTTCTCTTTGTTTCTTGAAGCGTTTCTTGTCAAGGCCCATTTTACCGTGTTTTGTATGTGCATATCTTAACGTGGTCCACATCCCCATTATGCAGCCTGAAGTGCGCGCTGATTCACAGAATTGTTTTAGTGTAGAAATGTTGCGATTATGAATAGATTTGTGATGTGTTTTATGCCAATGGCTTATTGATTAAGATGTACAACCACAGGTTTGCTTTCCAAATAAAGTTTTGAACTCATTCAAAGCTGAATTTGCTATTATAATGGAGCGACTGGGATTTCATCTATTCGCGTTGCTTTTCTGAAGTTGGTTTGCAGGAACAGAAATACAGTTGAAACCAAAAATGTACGTACACTCAACAAAACGAGACATGCACCTTTTTCTTTTTCTTTTTTTAATCACTGAAAAGAGCGAACTCCTCTTGTTTTAAATGAATTAGTATCACCACAGTCATTTCCTAATGCTGCAATACTTTGAAAAATGTAATATGCAAGATATTTATTTATTAAAGGCATAATGCCTGTCCCTCAGTGTGTGACCTGAAGCCCAAATGAAATTTGATTATGCAAGAGGACTGATCCAAATCATAAAAGCTCACCCAAGTTAACAGTTTTTTGTGGTCTAGTCAAAGTCTGAATTTAAATCAGATTGTGTTGAGTTTAGCACAGGGGTGTCCTTCATCTTTTAGAGGTCACTCTGGGTCAACACACCTGAATTAAATGATTGGCGTCACTCTGGGTGAACGTCAACAAATGTTCAGGAGGTCATTTATCCAATTTTTTTGTTACATCCGCCATGTTGGATCAAGAACACCAGCACGTCAGACTGAGAGGACTGGATTTGGACGTCCCTGCATTAGCATTAGCTTAAACAGCCAGTCTATTTCCTTTGCCTGATAGCTTTTTTTTAACAATCTCAAATGTGTGTTAAAAAAATGAAGCAAAAAGAGGATCTAATTTATAGAAGGTCAAATACTTTTTTTCACACCACCGTATATGGCTTCATATCTTCTTGCACATGTTGCTCAACCATCTGTCCGGCTGGACAGGGTGGGCTCTCCTCGGCATGGTGCTGGTAGCTGGGATCGGTGGACGCGCTGATGGGCGAGAAAGACAAAATAACGACTGGAAGGAGAGTTTGAGGTTATTGGGGAGTGTTGCTGACACACACAGGATGTGAAAGTGGAAGGACATGTGAGAACAGGAGGAGAGGTCACTATGTGGTCAGTACGGATGAGGAGGGAAGGAGGGAGGGAGACGAAAAGCCCCCCCCTCGCCTCCCCCGCGATCAGAAATGAAATTTGAAGGGCGGACGTTTGATTGAGTTTATTCCTTGAGCACATGTCTTCTTGTGTAAGCAGTAAGTGACTGTGTGTCTGTGTGTTTGTGTGTGGATTTTAAATGTGCGCAAGCAGATGGGGCACCACCTGAGCTTGGTTGATAAGTCTGTCAAGCAGAAAAAGAAAGAAACTGCCATCCGTGAAGCACTTCTTGCTGAGCGCAGTCAATCTGTGAACTAGTGGGTTTCGTGCATACGTGGGTGTATTAAGGCATCTCTGTGTGTGAGTGTGTGTGTGTGTGTGTGTGTGAGAGAGAGAGAGAGAGAGAGAGAGAGAGAGAGAGAGAGAGAGAGAGAGAGAGAGAGAGAGAGAGAGAGAGAGTGTATGTGTGAATTAGTGCATGGGAATGTTTCTAAGGGCCCTAAACTGACATTCTTCTTACTTGGGATAAATTTGATTTGCCTGGATGCTTTTTAGCCCAGAAATCCAAGGTACCCCTATGGGACAAAATTTTAATTAACTTCCTCAGTAATTTAGACCTAAACTGATGTAGAGTTATGCTTGAGGTTCGGGTGTCTCTCTGGCATTGTCTAGTGGAGCCTGGCTAATAGTAGAATATCTGCGTCTGAGATCAAACAGATGCAGGAGCAGTAAAAAGAAAAGAAGGGGAAAAAGGAGGATTGAGCCTTGAATGTGCACCTCTTGTTTTATTACATCTTATAAAATTTGGCATGCATATTCATTCTGTTCTTCCGAGTCAGTATTTTGCCGACACACTTTTCATTGCAATTACAGTTGTACAGGTTTGGGTCTCATCCATCTGTCTCCATCCATCTCGACCAGCTTTGCACATCAAGAGACTGAAATGTCCTTGCCAAATTGCTCCGTTTCAGTTTCATTCAATTTTCTGCAAGTAGTGCAGGATTGCCCAGTATTAGCTCTACTCATCAACTTTGATGAGCTCCCTTGATATTAATGACATCAGAGAGCTATTAAGTGTTTGCAACACAGCTTTTGTTCAAGACGGCCACAAAACTAAACTGTGGTTCAGTTTTGATGACATCTGGCCCCAGAGCTCTTACAGCCACGTCTGCAGTTCCCTTTTTTTCCTCATCAAATCTGTCCTTCCCCAACCCATAAGTTTAGGGGAATTGCCCTGTCTTGGTATGTTTGCAGTCATGCCACACCCTGCATTCTCATAAAATGTATTAATTCTGCTTTAAACCGGTTAAGAACTTTATATATGACTTGACTATTTGTTGAGATCTGCCACAAAGTAAACATCTGATTCTTACATTGGGCAGCTTGTGCATCAACATCAGCACAAACATTAGCCGTAGCTACTGCCCTCATTAACAGCATCCTTTTGCCTAAAATAAGCTGTTTAGCTATTGTTTTATTTATTAGCCATGTTTTTTATACCGAATGGAGGAAGTCATTGTCAGACAACATGCTAGTTATACCCCACATGCCACTGGCAGCATTTAGGCTAATGTTAGCATTTTGGCTAATTGTAACTTCTACACTAATTTTAATATTCAGAATGGAGTAAATCCGTCTTTCTCAAAGTGCTTGGGACTCTCCATTTGTACTCCATAGAGTGCATTGTAGCTTACTTTAGCATTGATGCTAATTTTTAGCATCAGGGTTCCCTTCTATTTGATGATATTGTTTCACTTGCTCACTTGCATGTCAATAGAAAAGTCATGTTTGGACAAAGAATACTGATGTGGTGGTAATATCTGTAAACATATAATTTTTGAGCCATAAACTCATTACTCGGGTTAGAATTAAGCTCATCAAGGATTTGGCAAAGAGCAGGAGGGTGGAAGAGGGGGGCACAGGTGGCGCCCCGTAACATCAGGGACTAGTAACGCCTGAATGATGAGAAGAATGAGGAGAGTCAGCAAAACAGGTGCCTGCAGAGATACTGCGAGGATTAAAGTCTCTTTGTTTCGTCATAAACGTTTAATTTGTGAATCCATGCTCTTCTTCCAGAACAGGGAAGAGGCTTTTCCTGATGACATTTGTGGTAATGCCGCAGTTGAGAGCAGAATGGTCGTCTTGCCGACCACGAGGAGAGGACTGGGTGAGCAAATGATGACATTTAAGGAGAAAGGGTCCAAGAATTTGCTGAGAGAAATTGGCAAAAGGTTATTGATGAGATGAAAAATTAAATTGTGATTTAGTGGGAAAATGGAATTAGCATAAAATTGTGTAAATCTCGAAAATACTGTTTGCTTTATAATAATGTTTGCTATTTTCTATAAGGTGACAAACCGTCTGAAATGCCACGGTTTTATTTTTACTTTTTTGAAATTTTTTTAGAAAAGTCTGCTTACTAATTTAAACTTACTTCAACCCTAACAATTATAGTGTATTAATACTTCCGTTAAGAATACACTCATCTGTTTGCACATGCTCTAATGGAGTATGTGTAGCATGAACAGGGAGATGGAAGATGTAGAGTAGCAAAAGGTTGGATCTGCTCTTGTCCAGGAAAACCGGGTCAGCCCTGTTTTAAGTTCACATTGGTTGTTGAATATAACCCTCCGGAAAAATATGTATCCTCTCAAATTCTTTTTTTTTTTTTTTTTTTTTTTCTTCTTAGTGGTTTGAACAGTAGCCTGACAGCAAGACGACCTTGAGTTCAGATCCTCTCTGGGGCCCTTTTGGGTTGAGTTTGCATGTTTTCTTTTTGCGTGTGTGTGTGGGGGGGATTTCTCTGAGGACTTTAAAAACACCACAAATATGGGTGTTTGGCTGACGGTATATTCCAGAATGCGTGAAGGGGATGCTGTGTGAGTGATTGTTGGTCTTGCGTGTCTTTGTGTAACTAGACAGCGAGGAGGAGCCTGATCAATTTGCTTTTATTTAAAACTGAAAGGCAACAATTGTCTCTACTGCTGCTGGATTTTTATGTGTTCATTACAGTTCCAGCAGTGTGATTTATAGTCATGCTCAAAAACTCTGAATAATCACACATTAATTTAAAAGTTTAAGAGCTTAGTGTTAAGAATATTAGACCTTTGTCTTTGCAATTCTGCTCTTTGTAGATTAAAACAGATGCAGCGATGAAAAATTGGTCACTTTTGAAGAGAAATGAAAGTAGCGTTATTTTAGCTAGCTGATCAGCATTAGCATTGTAGCATGCGCACGTCGAAAAACAAGTGTTTATTTTGAATGTTTCCACTTTTAAGCTCAGTTATTTGATGTAGCCAGTTAAAAAAGGTGATTTAAATTATAGCCATTAACAGTAAAAGCAGCTTGTTTCTATTTTATGTTTGTTCCTCAGTGGTTATGAAACACTAGGCTATACTTTGAACAACTCCTTTGCTGAAAATAACATTCTAGAAATGACACTGCCCTGCATTATGACTGCAGTGTGCTGTTAGAGAATAGAACCACAAAATTCCAAAAAAAAGTACAACAGAAACCTTTAAGAGTATGGGGAAACTAAAACTGGGAATTTTCATCAGCTATAAGCTCTTTTTGATATCAGCATTTGACGTTTTGTTCATATATTTTCACATATATACATATAAATTGACGTTTTATACATATTATACACATAATGGTTTGGTATCTAACAAAAGCTGTAGCATGTATGTTCTAAAATTGGTTGTGAACTGTAACGTTAATTCAGCTGGTTAAAAAACATCTTCAATGTACCGTAAATGTTAATTTCTTCTGAAGACGCAAGCTGTTTGCAGTATGTTGCACAGAAAAAGAGCAAAAACTTTTATGAAAACTTATAACTTATATAAAAGTATATAAAAAATGTTATCTAATCTTGATTTACTGCCTCTGTGTTACTTAAAAAATATATATTTTTATGAAAGTTTGTGAGAAGCAGCCATATGGTTTTCACTCTCCTCCTAATTGTCTCTTTTTTCTGAAGTTTTTCGACTCTCCTGCTGTGCTGCGTTCGTTTTCTTCCCCCCTCCCTCTCTTCACTTCTTGCTCAACCTTTTTCCATCTCACGGTCTGATAGCTCATAAAGTGTCGCCACATTGTTTCACTCCATGGCCTGTTTTTCTGAGTTAGAGATCTCCACTTTTACAGAAAAACTAAATATTTGGAGCCAACTCTTTTTTTCCTTCTTTCTCCTCTTATCCCTCTTTGATTTAAGCCCAAATTAAACTCGTAAAAACCCATGAAATGAAGTTTATTTCCACGCAACCTCCGCCGTCCTAAAACCAGGCTTACTTTTTGCTCTCGTTTTACATTCTGTAGCGCTTTAATGACTGAATGCTCTTACCA
Organism: Micropoecilia bifurca; assembly: GCA_903067075.1. Taxonomy (NCBI): domain Eukaryota; kingdom Metazoa; phylum Chordata; class Actinopteri; order Cyprinodontiformes; family Poeciliidae; genus Micropoecilia; species Micropoecilia bifurca. The sequence continues at coordinate 4,183 of CAEGAF010109876.1, read as the reverse complement.
TAAATTTTATTAGATGATAATTAAGGAGCCAAAAATTATATTGAGCAGAGAAATTGGCTGTCTGATCCAATTTTAAAATCAGAGTGATTAGTATGCTGGGGGATTGTGTTACTTGTGACGTACATGTGGGTGATTTGAATGTTATTTTTACCTCCCCGTCTGCAGCTGTGAAGCTCTCAGGAAGGCAGGGCGAAATATAGCTCATGTCCTCTGCTAACAGCCTGCTGTCGGCCTAATTTGGCCCGAAAAAGAGTCTTGGGTTGAAGTTAAAACTACGAGTGTCTCCTAATGAATCTGTGGCATTTTGCATAGCGTTTGTGTATCCATTAGTTGCTAATTGGTTAATTAGACCGTGGATGTGCATCTGATTAGCTGTCATTAGACTTTCCAGGGGATCGGGAGGATTAAACAGCCATTACCACTGTGAGTTTAATCACAAACAATTTTTTTACATTTTTTTAATGTTTTTTTTTTCTCCCGGAAAGCATAAGATGTACCGTATATGTGCTTGCGGTCCATTAAGAAGTGAGGTTTCGTGTGTAGTGTACGTGCGCGAGCCTCCCAAAGTCATACATTATGTTCCCATTTCCTTCTCTCCACATGTGTCGCTGTGTTCGGCTCAGAGGAGGGTGGAGAGCGCCAGGGCAAACTGTTAACTCAACCCAGCCAAGTGGAATAGCACTCAGACAAATGAGCTGTAATGACTAGGAGACGCAGGGGTCCAGCTCGGCTCACACTGTTCCTCTGTCTCGCTCTCACACACACTCTCGCTGTTAAACCTTTAAATGCATGCGGCTGTGTTAGGGGAATCTTTCAGCGGTAGCTCTCTCTGGTTTTTTTTTATTAATTTATTTTTTTTTGTCCTGCCCACTTCATTATTTGTAATCAAGCAGTCATGTATGAAAAAGACTGAAAAAATTACGCATGCTAACACAGAGCAGCAGCAACATCTGTGATTATGTCGCAGGTTCACCTCAGATTTTTGGTTTCCATAGATATGGAGTAGAGGGGACATGGCTCTTCACTCAGGGCGGCAAAGCCAGCGGGTGGCTCTGAAAAAGAAGTCATCTGTCTGTCGTACAATGAACACATTTGTCCATTCAATGCATTGTCAAAATTAGCCCTGGAAGAAAATCTTACCTTTACTCAATGGTGACATAATCATGGTGATGCACAGATTCTTAAACTTTCATCAAATGACATTTTTGTGTATGTTTTTTTTTTTAATGAAATCTAGATGCTATTTGATCATTTCAAGTTCACAATTTAAAATAAGACAGAACATGTTTGCTCTACACTAAAATTCCTCAGTTTATTTAAAATGCAGCTTGAAGTTTATTTTTTAAAATTGTTTTGCAGACACAGATGCTTCAAAAAAACTGATTATTGAAACAGTTTTTAAGCTATACGCTTGTTTAGTAAGAAAGAGAAGAAACATGGAGTTCCTTATTTATTTATTATTTTCAATACAGCTGATTCAAGTATATATGCAGCAGAAACCAGCTATATAATAGACTGTCAATGTGTTGCAGAAAATAATAACATGAACCTTTTGTGAACAAATGTATTCATAAGAGGACCAGAATGCTATAATAAAACTGTTTTCATCATAGCAGCCATATGGTTTTCAGTCTTCTTAACATTGTTTTCTGGATTATTTTCTAATCTCCTGCTGTGCTGCATTGTTTTGTTTTTTCTTTCTTCTCAGTTGAAGCTGCTCTCTCGCTGCCTGACATTAAATCAAACTGAACTTTCACTACTTTAGAACATGTGGGATTACCAAAATGTATTTTTATTACTTTCTTCAGTGTTGGAAGCTTGTATTTGGTAGAATCACCTTTTAACCCCTTGCTAACACACACCTTTACAGCTCTGAGATTATTTATGATGACCAACATGAAACATTGACTCCGTTTTCAACTTATGACTAACATGTTATTACGCTGCGGATCATTGTCCATTTGATACATCCATTTGTGTGTAAGCTTTAACTTCCTGTCTCACGTTGCCTTAAAGCTTCCACACAATAACCTTTCCTCATAAATATCATGTATTTTGTGCACCAGGAATACATCCACACATCATGCTACCACCTCCGTACTTCACAGTAGTAATATTGAGGCTTTTAAACTTCCTCCAAAGGTAACTATTCAACTATTCAGGTCATGTCTATCAGATTCTAACAGATTTATCTGGCAGATACAAACATCTGGAAAATTGCACCCTTGTATGAACCAGACTCAACTGTTCCAAATTAACCTCTCTCTTGGGTCGGTATGCATGTCGAAGGAAGCATAGTGCTTCCTACCTAAAGTGGGCTTCAGTGTTGCTTCCTATAAGGTGCCCATAAAAAGTGAGAACAGGCTTTATTGCCCCTTTTTATTTATTTATTTTTTCACATTGTTGTTTCCAAATTATCCTCTGTTCCAGCCGCCGAAGGCCAGATTTCATCAGATACGGTTACACATCGGCGCGGCTCGCATTCGCCGCTCGGAGGAAGTAAAAATAGTCTGGCTCGGCGAAGTCCAAAAGCCCGTAGGCGTGACATTCATCTACTCATTCACACCTCTGCCAGCCAGCAGCTCCTTGGAGATTAGTTGTAGTGTAGTACCAGCGGAAAGAAAGGGGAGCAAGACTCACACCTTGTAAGGAGAGCATAAAAGATCATCAGATGACTTTCCTCTGAAGTCTGCCACATCCTGCTTTTGGCTCAGGCCCCCTGATTAATTTTCTCTCTCGGTGATCCCAGTGACACGTCCTCAGCTGCAGCTCCGCAGCTGACACTCGCTATTTCGTGTGTGTGTGTGTGGAGTAATTGAATTTATTTTGATATTTGTTGTCCGAACACTAGTCATTAGATGAGTGGTTTCAAAAAAAAAAAAAAATTATAAGCCTTTTCTTTCCAGTGAGGAGTTTGTTGATTATTGCTCTCCTCTGTGTAATTATTCTGCTCGATTTGTCTTTTAAAACCAATGCAGCGTGAGATTACTCTGTTTCACCTCTCACACTGGAAAAAGCAGGATGTAGGAAGAAATGTGCAACAAAAATAAAATAAGCATCTTATGAGCGCCCTTCAGCGATATCTCATCCGATTGTATTCCTGGATTCAGAGAGGGAGGCATTTGAAGGCGAGAGACACAGAGAAAAACCAAAGCACCAGAGAGACGGTTGGATGCAGCTGTTACCTGGAGAATTGGAGTATGAGTTTTAGATATTTCTTTGTCTCATCAGGGACATCTCAGTCAAACACAGCGCTCTCTCTCTTTCTTTCTCTCGATTCATAAATGTAACACGGAGGCAGCAAATCTGGATTGGATAACCTCTGATCTTAATATCTGCAGGGACTGAAACCAAAATTAAGGTTCTGTCTGCTTGACCTTCTATGTAGTGAGTACATTCAGCTACAGGGAAGGAGGGAAATGAGGAAGTAGAAAGATGCGTGTATTTGCGAGATGGAGGGTGGAGTGAGGGATTTCCTGGTCAGAAAACCTGGATCCCACAGTCCGTGCTCAGACTAGTAGTAGACAGTATTTACTGAAACGCAGCTCTGCCCCGGCACATCTGGCACTCTGACCCGCCGTACCTGCCACCGCTGCGAGGCTTTAGGGCTGCATCAGCCTCATCTAATATTCAGCAGACATGGAAAACTGGCTCTGAGTGTGATCCGTACACGTGCTGATGATGCAGATTTAGATATGTGGAAGACAAGTGTATGTGCCCCTGCATATAAAAAAACCACAGCAAATTCCACTTCATCCAGAAACTGAGGAAGCATTTTGAGCCTTTTGTTTGTATATATTGCATAGTTTCCGAGTGAGAAATCCCAGAAACGGCGGATTAGAGGAACTGGCTGAGGTCGGGGTGTTTGGAGATGTAGAGACGGGGTTGAGATGATTTGCACATGTAGGAGGGATGGAAGATGGATGTTGGAGATGGTGCTGGTGGAAAAGAGGAAAAGACCCCAGAGGAGATTCATGGAGATGATTAGTGGAGCTGAAGTGATGGGGGTGAGATGGTGGTCCGTCATGTCACCATGGAGCCACCGAAAGAAGCTGCAACTCATGGCTCTTTGAAACTTTCACTATGGCACTTTAAAATTTTAGCTAAAAATGACAAAGAGCAATTAATGTTTTTAAATATATATATATATATATTTAAAAACAAGTGTACACTTATTTTATAT
>CAEGAF010109874.1:0-10205 GCA_903067075.1 Micropoecilia bifurca | reverse complement strand
ACCCCCCCCCCCCCCCCCCCCCCCCAAGGAAGGTACGGCAGGGTGAAAAGGAGAGTGGAAAACATAAACTCTCGCCCCCCACCCCACCCCCAGCCCGGACGACGACACGCGAAGAGTAAAACTTGCAACATTTACTTTGTTATGGTGAAGGAGCGAAAGGCGCTGAATTGTTTGGGAAGACATCATCGGCGCGTCGCCCCCTCCAGCCGGGGTTTTGACGCCCCCTCTGGTGCTGCGCTCCTATGCGTTGCATGTGCTGCATACCCACTTTTTGCGCCACTGGCCCCCGTATTTCCTGCGCCGGAGCAGCCAATGCGGGGTCTACTCTTATATTATGTCTCTGGTTTTAACCACAATGGGGTTTATCTGCTTTTCCAACAGTAAATATTGGAGTATTGGTGCAACGATAAGAGAATAAAGCACATAAAATTACTAGAATTTTCTAAAACTGTGAGAATAAATTCAAAATATAAGAATATTACAAAAACAAAGTGGAAATAATACAAGAAAAACGTCTAAATATTGTGAAAGAAAGTTTACGAATAGTCAAAGTAATAGTCACATTATTGCAATAATAAGTCAAAAATGATAATAAAGTGGTAGTATTAAGTTTTATAAACATAAAGTTGAAATAATATCAAAGTACTAATATTACAAAAAATAGCCATGTAGTCAAAAAATGAAAAAGGCATAGTGTTGCAAGAATAACGTGAAAAAACGAGAATAAAGTAGAATGTTGCAGTAGCCTATTACAAAAATAAAGTTGCACAAAAATAAATTGTAAATAATACGAGAAAAAAGTCAAACAGTTAGAAGAATAAAGTCGCATGAATAGTCAAAATATGAGAATAAAGTTGAAATAAGATAAAAGTGGTAATATTATGAAAATAGTAGTATGAATAGTCAAATATAATGAGAACAATGTCATTATTTACAAGAATAAAGTCGAAACAACACAATAAATCATAACCTAAACCATTGTTTTTGTAATATTGACTTTATTCTGATATTATTTAAACTTTATTCTTGTATAATTTTGACTTTATTCTCATAATTATGTTTTTTGTTTTCAAAACCAAAACACTCATTTGTGAGGTGGAAGGAAAATAATATCTGATCCTCCTTTACTCTAATACCCCAAAATAAAACAAACATTTTTCACCTGAAAACAGAAACACTTTGCATCTTCGAGTTGATTTATTGCGTAAAGTACATTAAAGTTTGTGTTTGTGACGTGAAAAACGGGGAAAGAAAGCAACATAGTTTCCTCTTGAGGTTTTTAATTTCATAAAATCCTTTCTCTCTCCTCTTCCTCTCCCCATCTGTCCTTAAGTATCAGCTCACGACGCTAGTAAAGAGAACTTGCCATGATTCGCCATCTAGCCGAGCAAATGGCTGCACTTTTAGCCTAGGCTACCTATAAAATCAGGAACATTTTCTATAAAAAGTGTAATAAAAGTACATTTTATTGCAGGTCTGTCAGACTGCAGTAGTTGGAGCTGAAAGTACTTTAAAAAGCCAGACGGAAGCTTAATGTTTGTGTCAAGGTTATAAAGTTCTGCTCCCACACTGGTACATAAACATCATAAATGGATTTCTTTGACTTGTGCTGCAAAGTGCTTTGATAGAAATTTAGCTCAGTTGAAAATTTGTGACCCTGAAGTATCCGTAGTAAAACATGACGCTGAATGATTCCGTTTTTTTTTTTTTACTTAAGTCGTAAAAATTCAGCAACTAAGCATGATAGACATAATTTTATGAGAATAATAATGAGATGTGACTAAAAATAACAGGAACTCAGTCACCAAATTTACATAAAATCACAAAAGCTGAGGATCATGGTACATGAAGGTTGTCAATTTTCTGCACAGACTTTAAATGGCTTTCAGATTAGCTTAGCCACAAGGTGTACGGAGCTCCATGACGAACTGCATCCAAAAAAGTCCATAAAAATATAAATGAGAACGTTTACTAAGGAATAACTTATTCAGAGCCCCTAATTCAATCCAGGGCAGAAAGATTGTCCAACATCAGTGTCTGACTTCATAAATGTGCTCCTGGACTGTCTAATTTCTGAAACTTTTCTTCCTAGCTTTTGTGAGCAGATCTTCCATTATACCCAAGATCCTTTGAGTGAAAGTAGAGCATTGTTCTCAGAAAGGCTGACCTTGAACACTACTTTTAGTGTTAACTGTGTTGGTCTTATTGAATTAGAGAAAATTAATCTGACTTAAAGATCATTTAAGTAACTTAAAACTAGTTTTTTTCTGAGCCAGTAAATTGGAAATAAGCAGAAGCACTGCAAAAACATAAAGTCTTTCCAAGCAGTTTTGGTTTGGCTTCTACTGCAAATATGTCAATACACTTAAAATTAGACAAATATTATTTTAAGTCAAAAATATTGATGGAAAATTTTGAGTTCCATTGGTAGAATATTCCACTTCTCATTGCCTAGCAACCCCAGCCAAGTCCTGCTTGTCACTTAGCCACCCAGTTCTAGCTCCATTGGCAGATTATTTCACATATAACATGAGGAAATTGTCTTGTTAAAAGTAAATGTACCCACCAGTGGAACTAGTAGCTACTCTTTCATCAACATTAAGGAATTATTGACATAAAACAAGCTCCAATATTTTGCTGATAATTAACTTTTAAGTTATTTTTATCTAATTTCAAGTGCACTAGGAACGAGACCAGAAATACCTGGTAAAATTTTGTGTATTTGCAGAAAGAAAATGTAAACATCTAAAAAAAAAGATTGAATCTCTTGCTTCCACAAACAGTTTTAGGTTGTGGCGTCTAAGTCAAGGTACACATACGCATCCTGACCAGGTTTCTGACTGTAAAACGTATTTCTACTTTTGAAATCTCAACAAAAAAAAAGCAGGTAACTCAAGAAGTTATTAAAAGACAGAATTAGAAATATTCATGGGATGCCAGCTCTGTAGAGCGAAAAAAAAAAAGGGTTTCTTCTTTCTTACAAGTTGAATGAACCTGTGCTTCAGATATTTCCCGATGTGTTGCCTTTTATCTTCTCGTGTTTCCCCCCCCCCCCCCCCCGTCTCCTGTCCGCCTCCCTCCTCCTGTATCTGTCTTATCCTCCGCTGTTCCCTATGATCTCTGCAAATCAGTGTGGCTGAGCCGCGGCAGCACAGACAGCGCTGTTGTCTTGCCTGGGAGCCGAAACCTCATGCATAATGCAGGACGTTTAGGCTCCCAGTTGACCCGAGTCCAAACAGTTGGCAGCCCACAATACTCGCACAGATAGAGCCCAGGAAAGAAGATGTTCAGCTAAAAATGAAAACAAACCGATTTAAGATGCATCAAGACACTCCTGTAAACAAAGCAGCCGAGATATCATCTTCACGCGGCGTCTCGTGGAAGACAACGACGAAAAGCGCGATTTGCGACGTTTCCTGGGACTTTGAAGTCAACGCGGTAATTTGCAGGACAGATAACAGAGGTTTATTAGGAAGACGGCGGAAAAAAAGGTCAAACTTTCAGATTTACAGACTTTGTGGGGGAGAGAAACCTTGATGTGTATTGTTTTATCTCCTGGAAGGTTTTTTTTCTGATTGGCAGGAGAAAAAAAAAGGGAAAACGACCCGTTTTGATTCCCGTGTTCCTCCTCCTCCTCCTCCTCCTTCTGGCCTTCGCTTCAAACAAAATGTTCCTCTAATAACTTCACCCAACATCTCCGCAGCTGACTCACAACCGCGCCGTTCTTTTTATGGAAGCCGCAGAAATTTGCTGCAGCACTCCGGGTTGGTGCCGTTTCTAATCACTTCTTTATTTTTCATGTAACCTAAAAACACCTCCGTTTTCCCGCCTTCTCCAAAACACTTGCGCGCGCCTCTACCAAACAAACGGGCGACTTCAGATCATCTGCTTCCTCCATCTGCTCCTCAAATACGGACAGAAAGGTTCGAACTCCGTCGTCTGCTGGCGCGATTTGTCAACTCACATTTATTTTTGGTTTAATATACCATATCAGAAGCAATAAAGAAATCAGATGGCAACTTCTCGCTGAAAAGATAAGGTTAACACAGATAATGTAGTTGGTCGAATCGAGATAAAGCAACGTTCGCGCAAACTGTATCAATTATCTTTGAACCATCATCACTAGCCTCTATATGGCCTCGACAAAGCAGCAGCATCCGCCGCAGGGGAAATGTTATCTGCGACACCATGAACTGGAAAAAGATAAATCCAAACTATATAATCCACCTGAGAGGAAGTAGCAGCTCTGCGGCTTGGCAGCAGCTGATAATTATCATCTGACGCCTCCTAAGACCCAAACCTCGGAGCAGAAAGTTCCTTTTTATGAAATGACATCCGCGGCGTTGTTAGCTATAGCAGCAGATGACCGTTTCTACCTGGTTGAGTGAAAGATTTATGTGGAATATATGAAAGGTAAGTTATCATTTGTATGGTTAAAATTATTTCAGCTGAAATTTAAGAAAGAATCCAATTATGCAAGGGTATTTTCCTGTATACTAATTTCAGTATTTAAATACTGATTTAAATACTGAAATTAGTCATATTTAAGTATAAGTACAGATCAAAACGTAATGATAATAATAATGTTTTTTGGGGAAAAAAAGTTTAAAACTGAAAAAAATCTATTTAAAATAATCACAAAATGATTCAAAGAATTTCTTCCAGTTTCAACTTTTTTTTTTGAACAAAATTGATGATCCCAATTTAGCTCCATACTTTAGATATTTCTCAAAAAAATTTAACATTTGGTAAAAAGGAGTAAATATTTACATTTTCTTAAAACATTTTTATATTCCATTCCTATGCCATTCTTACAGCTTCTTATATGTGAAAACATGCTTTTTTTCATGTTTTCATTGTTTTGTTTTTTTGCCAATTCTTAAAAAAGGTTTGAAACAGAAAAATTAGTTAGAAAAAAAGTTTGAAACTGAAAAAAAGATGGGAAACAAACGCAAAAAGATTTGAAATAGAAAAAAAATATCAATTAATTTATCCTGTCTCTTTTGAACAAACTTTATGACCCCAATGTTGCTCCATAAATAGCTCTTTGTCTTGATATTTAGTTTGAATTTAGCATCTTTAATGCAGGCAAAGCATCAAGGTGTTGCTGGGAACCAGTGAGACAAACTGGTGGTGTTTTTACAGATTAAGTTTATGGTACAAGTTTTTCCACTCTTTGGTCTTTCTTGTAACATGATGTTATTTTTACAGAAGAAACACACATCTCAAGGTTCACTGGTGTGAACCTTGAGATGACAACTGACAACCCATCCCGACGTACCTCACTCTGATTCTCTGACACCAAAGAGAAAACTCACATATGCAGCGTCCACTATTACATGAATTTTTCAGATTCTGAAACGTTTTCATAAACGATGGAAAGTCAGTGCAGCACCCACCTGGCCTTTTACACTACAACATTGTGGATGACAACATAATTTGCATCAATTTGTTTGTTTTTGCATTAACATATGTTTTTTCTCCCCATGTCATGTGCGCTAATGTACCCTCACACCAAAACAGATGCTGTATTTCAGATTTTGCACGAATAACAAGCCAGATGGCTCTTCTCTTTTAGCCTCAAGGAAGCAGCATGAGCTCCATGAGCGTAAGAACTTAAAAAACTTGATTCGTAAAGGAGAGGGTTTCCTTTGCATCAGTTTGCCAGGTGCAAGAGTTTGTATATGTGCAGAGACCTTCTAGGTTATGAGGACTCCAATAACTTAACGGCTAAAATCAGATGCAGCGCACGCCAGATCGAGAGCCATTTAACTAAATGACACAATCCGTTTTAATTAAAAGTAAGTATAAGTGTGTGTTAATGACCAAAGCCAGGGAAGCAATTTAAATGTCAAAAGAAGATATGGATCTTAATCATATGTGGATACTTGCAATTATAGAAGAGAATTTGCTGTCAAAAGTCCAACTCTCTAATGATTTCTTATCATTAAAGATAAGAAATCATCATTAAAAAAACCTGTCTTAATTGATGACATAAATGAAAATGACATAATTATGACATAAATGAAAAATCTGCAAAACATTTTCTGCACTTTCAGTTAGAGATGCTGGTAAAAGTTAAAAATGGAGTAAAATCCTTCAGGACTTCTGCTTATTTCATAAAGAAATGTTTTACTCATATTAAAACTAATTAAGACCTTAATCACAACCCTCACTTAAACAATAATCCCAACCCTCCTTCAATCCCTAATCCCAAACCTAATCTCAACCGTAGTCCCAACCCTAATGAATCAAACCCTAATCCCAAATGTCTTTCAAACCCTAATCCCAACCCTCACTCAATCCCTAATCCCAACCCTCACTCAATCCCTAATCCCAACCCTCACTCAATCCCTAATCCCAACCCTCCTTCTAACAATCATTCAGTTTCAATATCATCGCTTGTTTGAGCTTTTTACCTATTTTTAGTGTTTACATGTCCCCCCCCACTGTTAAAATTAAGATGCTAATCCTAATCTAGAGGCTAATTTTAAGGTTAGCAAGCTTTAGCTTCTTAGCTCATTTTATTTTATGAGTTTAAGTGACCGTCCAGGTTAGCTTTGTGCAGAGTTCTGATTAGAACTCTGCACCAATTTTTAATTCTCTTTTGTTGGGATTTTTAACTGACTGAAAGTTTTCAACATTCCTGTTGCATTTTCACAGAAAATACCATTTTTTTCTGCTATACTGTTAAATTTTGATCATATGTGAGATTTGCGTTTGAGTATCTCCCCCGATAATTTGTCAAAACTACTTGCCTGTCCAGAGAATTGAACTGACGCAGAGCGTTTTAAGGACGTGGAGATGAAGTGTTTTGCTAATAGAATATGAAATGAAGTTAATATGGCTTTGAAAGAATTTGTCCTTGAGAGCAAATTTAAGAAGACATGAAAATATTAAGCACTGGAGATTGATTATATCCTGAACCTTGTGGCAAAGGTCAAAGGGGGAAAAAAATACCAAATTGAGTTTTCACTCTCGGATAATTTAAAGGTATGGCTGAACACTACAAAAGATTTGGAATATAAAAAGGTAAATTATCAAAGATGCTGAAGGAGGAAAATATGTTTAAAAACACAAATGATTGCTTCATCCAGATGATAACTTACCTGTGGTGACTGAACCTCTGACATTGCTGTTGAACTTGATGGATAATATTAATCATATTTTAGGTTCTAAGGCTCCACAATATGGAAATAAGCCTTTTCAAGCTCACTTCAGGTTGATAGGAAAAGTATGGCTCCCCTGCAACCTGATTATACAGTATTGATGTTTCTGCCACTAAAACACTCCTAGGTTCATGAGACGCTTGATGACGAGGAAAAGCAAACATGGAAAGGAGTGCATGCTGGACGATACGGCTGGAAAACATCAGTTTGATATCAACAATTATTTATCAGGTTTTTGTTTTAAAAATCTGAAACAAACTGGTGGCGAGAGCCTTTCTGTTCCATCCATAGTTTTTATAATCAGGCTGTTACCAAGCAACAGCCTGATTGTTGCTAGGTAACCACAGAGCGACGGAGTTGGTCGATGCAACCTAAAGCCTTTCCTGTGCGGTTCTGGATTGGAGTTCATTGAAATAGTTGAATATTCCATCAAATATCTGTTGATATTGATCATGTGTCTTTTTCGGTATATAATTAATATTGGTATTGATTTACTGACCAGCCCTAACATACGGTTTGACCAAATTCTAGATTGTGTGGTTTATTAGTGGAAGTGGAAATATGAGCTGGAAAGACGAGGCGGTTCAGTACATGGAGGATTTAGTTTTCTCTTGCGTTCCGTCACAATAATGTACCGATCAGATTCTGCGGCATAATTGAATATTGAAAGTCTTTCTTACGATGGCCACTGCACTTTCTGCTATACGGTTTTCGTATGGTTTTTCCATGTTTTTACTCATTTGTGAAGTTTCTTTCGGATAGAAATGCATCCCAAACCTACTTGCAAAATGCAAAAGCAAAATTTGTCAAACATGGGCTTTGCTTCTCTGTCCATCCCCACTGAGATGAAACAGAAGCTTTCCATAAGAAGAAAAGAAAGAAAAATGTATCCAGACTATTTGACTTATTTCCACAGGGTAATGAAGTAATCTGGCAGGTTTTGATTGTGTTGATTAATAATGGGCTGCAGTTCCATCTCAACCTTATACATGCAATGAATAAATCCATCTTCATTCAGTTTTTTTGCACCAAAGAGTTAAGAATAATAAATATTTTCCACTGAGGCTCTTTAAATGTGTATTTCTTTGAAAATTTAAATTGACATTTATGATTGTATACAAAATAGACCAGGGTGTATTTGCTGATTGCGAGGAAACACTCCTTATAATCCAATCAAGGGTTGTGGAGAATAAACAAATATAAATCACAAAACATCATGTTCAAATTGCTAACAATCACCTGGTTAGGTCTGATTTTAGTCATCATTTTATGATCAATGTATGACTGATAAAGATGATCACACAAAGCCTTTTCACACCACACCTTCTGCTGCAAGCTGCTTTTTCTCTCTTACCATCTTGTAGCAAATCTCATGATCTTTGCCGATGCTAAACCTCTTTCTTGGGAAAACCGTTATTTGACAGAGGAGGGATGTGAAATAAGCCAGTGTGAGTCCAAATACTTATGTAACAACTTTCTGAGGAGTTCTCAGATTTTTCTCCTCAACGGAGCTTTACAGAGCAAAGCAGCCCGACTGTTAGCGGATTATGCAACTTGATAGTGGAATTAAGAGTTTTGAGTTGCCGCTGAAATGTTAGGTTTGAACAGCAGAGAGAAAATTTACAAAGAATGATGAGGATTCGGCCGATCTGATGCCTGGACGATGCACATTTTACAAAATGGTTTCTTTTTTTCTAACATGATAAAATACGCCTGATATTATCCAACTTCTAAATCTTTTCCGTCCTGCTCCACATTTTCACCTCGTTAGTAAGGTCACGTTAAATTCACCGGATGGGTTTGCTGCATTTTTGATGGAGATTCAGGTCACGTCTTTAATAGCGATTCCTGCCTCCTGAGTTTTATGCAAGAGCTTAATCCTGTGTGATGGTATTTGCACCACTCACATTTTTGCGTTTTATTTTAATTTCATGATAGAGCAACACAAAGCAGAATTAATTTTGAATTGGATGAAAAATGATGCATGGCTTTCAATATTTATTGGACATAAAAATTTGAAAATTTAGGCCAAAATCTTTTTCCACTTTTTCTGAAAAATGAAAACCATGCATAATTATTTTCTCCTCTATTATTTATTCCTTTTCATTGGTCTAAATGTCACAAAGTCCAAATAATAAATAAATCACAATAACAAATTTTGTTGGATGATAAATTGTCCCAGTTGTTATTGTGATGAACAATAATATTGTTATTTTGAGAACATTTTCAAGTAATATAATGGTAATGGTGTATTAACACAATGATAAATCCTAAACTAGAAGACATTTTAAATGTCCAAAAGCGTCAGAAAAAAACAAATAAAATTAATTATAAAGTCTCTGTAAATAAATTATGCTTTGTAATTTGAATGAAACCAAACAGTTAATGCATAAATGCTCAATTTTAATTATGTTAATTACACAAGATGCTTTTTTTCTAAATGACAGAAATTGAGGTGTGAACTTTAATTCACCCTTTCATATTCGACATTGTGTTGAGGTTGAGATGATGATCCACTGAAAAATATATGTTCTTCTCACTCAGGTTTACTGAAAGGATGATCATAAATAATGAAAAAGTCAATGTATCCTCAAATGTCATTTTCTGTTTTAGGTTTGCAAAAGAAAAGAAGTTCAAAGACACTTTACTTATTGAACTTCAGAGAGATGCTTTTTCGTTACAATACAGTGTTTTGTCATTAAATCGTGGCTCATCTGTGTATCAGTATTTCATCCAATAAGGCAGTTAAAGTTTCTCCAGCCCACAGGCTGAAATTATGATTAAAAGTTCTCTTTTTTTGGCATCGGTAATATTTTATTTAACTGAACATAAAATGTTCCCAATCAGAAGGTGTGTTTGAAAAAAAAAGGAAAAATGAGACGATATGGTTAATTTAAAAAAAATTACTAATCATCCTGATGCAATGTGGTGAATTTCACATCCTTGATTCCAAAATACCTCCATCCATCCATCCATTTTCTTTGCACCCTTGTCCCTTAATGGGGTCGGGAGGGTTGCTGGTGCCTATCTCCAGCT
>CAEGAF010109849.1:0-20112 GCA_903067075.1 Micropoecilia bifurca | reverse complement strand
TTGCAAACCAGCAGGTGTCAGTCAGTCATGGTGGATCTGAACTTTGGTTTGATGACCTCAGTATGAGAAACTACAGACCGATAGGAGAAACCAAAGAGCTCAGTAAAGGTAACGGGATATAATTAATTTAATTTCACCTAATTATCGTGGTAGAATTTGCTAAAACTTAATTAGATATATTTGTCCTATTTGATATTGTGACGTATGCTCACAAAGAACGAGGTCATTAGTCCAAGTTTGTCGTTTATTGAACGTTTTCACTCTTTCTTGTTTAAGCACACCCGTTGCCGTGGCAATCGCCTGCGCCCTGGAAGCCGAACGAAGATTACATTAAAAACACAACATTCAGTCGTTACCATATCAGGTTTCCAGGATATATATTTCTCGTTTATTATTAATAAGCCTCTCATGAGCACAGCAATGGTTGAGTAGCTGATTTAAGCTCCTGCTCTGATCTCTGTCGGTCTTTGAGTCACTTTTTTTTGTTAATCAAACCGAAACGCACTGAATTGCGCAACACCTTGTTGAAACAATAATTACTGAGATGATTCATTTAACATGTTTTGTTGATTTTTTTATAATTATTATTTTTTTAATGAAGCTAAAAACGTTTAGGATCTTAGTGAATATTTTGATAAGCCTATCAGAAGAGGAAGTTCTGGTCTCAGCGTCCTGGCGGCAATCAGTTTGTCACCTGCTGCCGAGATTGACCCAAAACCTTTCCGCGATCGACGTAATGAGCAGCCCTGAAGTAGATCAATGCAGAATTGAAGAAATGTCCAAGTGAATATAATCATTTACTGATGATAAAGCAGAATATTTAGTAGAGTATATTCATAATATACAAAAATAATAGAAGAGATGGGTTGTTTCAAACTGAAAATCAGTGGAAAGAAATTTAGATCAGGTTTATTTTCATATGAAGATCAAGAATGTTCTCTGACACAAAGAATGTCCTTTGTGTCAGAGTGTATTGATAAATGTCAAACTGTTCAAATATTAACAAATAGCTCCATCCATCCATCTATCCATCCATCCATCCATCCATCCATCCATCCATCCATCCATCCATCCATCCATACATACATCTTCTTACACCTTTGTCCCTAATGGGGTCAGGGGGTGCTGGTGCCTCTCCAGCTAATGTTCCAGGCGAGAGGCGGAGTCACCCTGGACAGGTCACTAGTCTGTCGCAGGGCAACACAGAGACAGACAGAACACACAACCATGCACACACACACTCACACCTAGGGACAATTTAGACAGATCAATTAACATGTCTCTAAACTCTGTAAGTTCTTAAAATAAATTTAATAATAGTGAACATTTTTTTCAAATTAATCAGTCATTCCATGATTGTTTTTGTAGTTTTTTGCTATCTAAATAATACATTTGCAAGGAATTTTTCAATATTTGTGCTTATGTCATAACTTTTTCTTACTGTCCATATTGTATTGATAACACATTATATAACTTGACACCAAGTAAAACAGAGGCACCAGAGTAGAAGTTATAAATACTGTCACCTGAAGGTGGGAAGAGGAATGGACAATAAATCAATAACGTACATCACAGTAGACATGTAATCAATATCAATAGGAAATACAGCTGATATTATTTTCAATAATTTAAAAGTAATGCAGATCCAGAAAAGCATTATGGGAGATGTAGTCAGATGAATGACTCAACCTCTCAGTAAATTGATACCATCCACCTAGCTAAGCCAACCACCTAGCTAAGCCAGCTAAGCCAGGTGCTAAGCCAGCTAAGCCAGGTGGATGGTATCAATTTCCTCACTCATCTTTGGTTACCTAGCAACAACCTATTGAGTAACATGTGCAGCAGCAGTTTCAGGTTTCACCACTGTGTTTCACAACTGACTAAAAATAAGAAAACAGCAGCATGGAGTAAAAACTGGGTAAAACAGGACATTAATGTCAGAAATTTGGCAGCATTTCAGATATTTAAAATGAATTAAAAAAATCAACATAGCTATCAATATCGAACAATATGAAATCCTTATATAATGACATGTTTTCAGTTTTATTGAACAGCCTCAGGTGGGTGTTAGCATCACTTGAATCCAAAGTTTTTGACAATTTTTGCAGACACTGGCACGAAAAAGTGCAAGAAATCTGTTGATTTTGAGCAAATTTATGTGTGAAATCGCACAAAACTGGAGGGAATAATTGATGTAATTTGACAGTATACAGATAAAAACCGCCTTGATTTTATTGATAAAAGTAATAGCTGAGCACACAACTGTAGACTATTTGTACAGAAGGACTTCTATTTATTTTCATGCCCATGTTTTGTTTTTGTTTTTTTACCATTACAACATCAGTTCAAATTCTTGTTGCTGCTTTAATTGTTTTAAATTTAACAAATTATGCACAACTTGTGCTAACGATTTGAACCCAACCTTCTTCCTCAGTGGGTGTAGATCAGTACCAGGAGTGTTACTGCTGTCTTTCCCTGTCATGTAGCTGCAGTTTCCAAGCAGCTCCATCAGGCCTGATTCATGGAGTGTCACTAAATGAGCAGACGTCAAGTCGCAGTGAGCACACCAGATATTTGCTCCAAGCGCTGCGTTGGAAACCAATTCAGCAGCAGTTTAATTTTGTGCAGGCTCAAATTCATTTGGAATGTAGCTTTGCCTTTAGGAGGGAGCAAAGCGCATGACTGGCTCTCACTGTATTTCTACGTCGGGTTGGAAAAAAACGCCTGGTTTAACATTTATTTTTAAATAAATGCCATACCATTAACTTTAGTTAATGGTATGGCATAAAAACATGTGAAAATGAAAAAAAAGAAGAAACTTAACGAATATCTTCTGAAAGGAACCAACACAGCCTGAAAATCTGTGGTACAACACAATTGTGAAGTGGAACAAAAATTACATGTTGTTTTCAAATTTAACATATAAAAATGTTAAAGTTAGTGATATTAATTGAAAACTTGCTTGTTATCAAGTAACTTACTTGTAAGTAATCAGTTCACATTGATAAACTTACAATATATTATGTCAGTAATCATATTTTACATACCGTGTCCTTTTTAAAAATTTTTATTTCACATGATCGATTCATTCATTGTCAGCGATGAATGTACAAACCAGTGTGACCTATTTTGTTTGTTTTTTTCTTTCAAAATTAGCGCATTTCCATTTCATAACTAGAATTAACACAATTTTAGACTCAATGTAAACCCGAGTTTCCAATAACTATAGAAATGCGCAAATTAGAATTACAAACATTTGTTCAATGGAAACATGACAGTTCAGAAAAATCTCATGTTTTTGACACATTTTTGTGCTAAAATAAGGTGGTTTTTCAGCTGCATCAAAATGAGTATATTTTGGAAAACTGCAATGGAAAACCTTTCTTCATATTGCATGAGTCACATGACCAACAATCAGATGTTGCTACTGGAGGAAAAGATGAAGAAGAAGACAGGAAGTGGTCATTTAGAGGATGATGACTTTGCATGTTTTTAATGACTTCCTATGTTTAAAATCTTATTCACATCTGATTTTAATTGTGCTTCTTATCTAATTGAAACGCCACAATTACGAAATTTTCATTTCTGGACATTAGTAGAATATCAACAAAGTTTTGTGCCCACTTTTAACGGAAACACAGCTAACCACACATTACGGTTTGAGCCTTAAATATGACACAAACCAACCTGAGCTCTGGGTTTAGTTTTCATACCCACAGCTTATTGGGTATGAAAACTCCATTATACTGTTTACTCCATTAAAAGCTTAATGGTTTCAGTGGCAGCCCTAAAGCTCTTAGAAAAAAAAGCATACACAAAAATTATCTATTTTTTCCTCTCCTAAAGACAAAATAAATTTTTAATTTCCCTGCATTTGATCTACATCACGTCTTCCCTTCTCATGATGATTCACATTCAATCTCAGGCCATAAGCCTGTTACGCAGCGCTGCCTGCTGAGCTCCTCAATTAATTTTGGCATCGTTTGCAGAATCACATCACCAAAATTAAATATGCTCGGATATGCAACAAAACCAGTCAACACAGCACAGAGAGCTTCCATTTCCTTCGCCGCGACGCCACAGTTCCCCTTCCGAAAAGTGGATTTCAGCACAAAGGATTTACCTGCAGTGTGATTTTCCCTGCATGATCACACAGATTTCCCTATCGCTGGCTCTCTAGGACAAAATGTATCATCTTATCTTTGATGTGTTGTGGAAGTTCTTCGCAGGTGACGAAGTTGTCAGCGGTGGAAACGAAAAAAGGCTGATTACGGGGCAGAATTATCTAGATTGACTGTCTCTCTCTCTCTCTTTTTCCCAACATCTAGAGATATCTCAGTCCCACAGAAAAAAGAAAGGTACTTGCATCGCACACACTTGTTTATAAGATAATATCGTTTTACGATAAGTCCCCTTTCCCGAGCCCCGCCCCAAACAATATAAATGTATATGAGGGGGAAAAACTAGGGCAAGCCGGAGTCGGCATTTCAATAGACCGCATTTTGTTTAGACTTGCAATTTTGGCAGTCGGCGCCGGCAACCTCAGAATATCAATCACAGGCTCTTATTCTTAATGTCTCCATGACACGTTTTCATAGTTTGCTCACTGGAAATGGCTCGGTGGAAATATCTACAGAAATCACTACGAGAAGCAAATGTCACAGGCTGAGGGATTTTTTTTCTCCCCCCAGAACATAAATTATTCCTCTGATATGAAGTGCTGGAGACTCTTTTCACCTCCCTCTCCCCCGCACGGCGATGAACACCTCGACATTTCCGAGACCTCGGTGACCCTTCGATACATTAAACAGAAACATTAACTGCAGTTCTGCTTGCTGATTCACTTTCACAGTTTTATTGGAACGATGCTCCGAGATAGTTGGCAGAGCCGGCAGAGGGAGGGACGGGAAAGGGAAAAAGAAAAAGAAAGGAGATGATGGATCATAAAGTATTTGGTTTATTGGATGTAATGGTGCCGTGTTTATGGGCAGAAGAGTAAAGCGCTGGAATCGGACTGTCAGCCATGTGTTACAGACGTAAAGCTTTCCTTCAGAGAGCTGCAGACGTTCAGACAGGAAGCTTTGCTCACCACGTGTTGGAGAAGAATAAAAAGAGAGGTCAGCCCTGTAAGGAGCTCAATTAAACCCAGTCTGCCTGTTCAAAGTCTGAATTCAGCTTCCTATAGAGATGCAGCCCAATGTCAGCAAAGATTGCAGAAATTTTACCTTAAGAAAAAAAGAAAGAAATGTAGATATTGTTGGAGCTTTATAGGGGGCCTACATTTAACCTTATATCACAAGGAGTGGTGTGTGATCTTTGGAGGGAGAGGTTGAGCCGGTTCCTCCTGGACACCTGCTCTGCATCAGGCCTCATCAGTGGCTGGATAATGCTGCGTTCAGACCAGATGCATTTGTGAGTCAAAAACACATCGCTTCAAGTCAGATGCGTACTTCGAAGTCAGACACTTAACATCGGGGATCAAAATCACTCTAGACACTCTAGACTCTGTGTGACTAAACGGTGACACAGACAGGGCCACATTATTTTCCAGGCAGAAGGAGTAACAATGGCAAATGACATTAACATTTCCTTTGCAGCTGGAATCATTCGGCGTTCGTCGTCACCCAGGGGGGCCGAGTTCTTTCTAGTCTCCAAAGGCGGCTGTTTCCTTTGCCCGTGCATTGATGACCGTGGACTCAGTTGGATCCATCCATCCATTTTCTTGCACCCTTGTCCCTTNACACACACACTCACACCTAGGGCCAATTTAGACAGACCAATCAACCTGACAGTCATGTTTTTGGACTGTGGGAGGAAACCGGAGAACCTGGAGGAAACCCACGCATGCACAGGGAGAACATGCAAGCTCCATGCAGAAAGGCCGGGGTCGGGAATTGAACCCAGAACCTTCTTGTTGCAAGGCAACAGCTCTACCAACTGCGCCACTGTGCAGCCCAAGGACTCAGTTGGATAAACATTAAAATTAAGATAGTGTCACCATCGAACTCTTCTATGGTGACACTATCTTAACTATTTCCAGGTTCTGACAAGAGATAACGAGATACTGCAATAAAATACGTCTAACTTTAAAAAAAAATATATCAGATGAAATACCCAGAACATGTAGGCCACAATTTCGGGGTGGAAAAATTCACATAAATGGGGGAAAATTTAAGGATTATAGAAACGACACCAATTTCACAAAAAGACAACATGAACATCAATAATGAACAATTGAATAAGTATTTTAACTTGTTGATATTGGAACTGGAACTGTTCCCAGAAAAGATAAGTTAAAAAATCATTTTAAAAATCTGTCAACCTTGCAGAGTCCCGTCTGTCGTTTCTTTGCCTTTTGACAGGTATTTGATATATCCAGCTTTTTGTAGATACTCTTCTACTTCCAACCAGATTCCTCCAAATTTATGGACTGTGGGACGTTTTACTTTATTTTCTAAGCTACAAACTAAACCAGAGGAAAATGTCTCTATTTCCAACTGAGGACTTTAAAAACGTGAAGTGACAGAAATGTAGATTCATAAACCTGAAGTGAATTACGGAGTGTAACGCTGGATCCAGAATCGAGAAACCATTACAGATGATTCAAAATGACAGGATTCAAAAGGTTGACAAGACAACTTGTGTCCAAATTTTCGAAAACTTGATTCTTGCATCACATTGCAAAGGGTAAGAGACTCAGCCATCGCTTTTGTGGTAAGAGAACAATTGTTTCCCAAGCTGAAAAGATTGTGCGAAGCTTGTGGGTGTCCAAACATTTAAAGTGCTGGAATGACAGGCCTGAAAAGTCTGGGAAGCACATCGTCGCCCTCACAGTCGACTGAATCCCAGCTCTGCACCATTAGTGAGTTTGGAGAGGGAAGTTTTTGTGCAGGTGTAGAGGGGAGGGAGCCTCCTAGAGCATGAAGGCCAAACGCCCCGCATCTCACGACACCAAGGACACTGTTCCACCGACTGCAGAGCCCTTGGCTCATATAAAATGCTGTTTCTCATAATGGGAGCGAGCTGAAAAGTAATAAACCAACCTGATAATGAGGCTTTCCCTCAATTTCTGTGACGTTTTCCCAATAAGAGTCATCTGTGCATTTAATAGACAACAAACATCTGTGCTGCTCAAGTCTAATTTGTTTGGTAATTGCTCGGGGAGGGCAGAGTAAGTGAATCAGGAATTTTTGTCAATAGCCATTAAAGTTTTTAGAGAGGTAATAAGATAGTTATTCATTACACTATGCATTACTCTCATATTTCAAGCGCTTATATTAAAGGGCATTTGCAGAACCGAGAAATGGGTGTCTACACAGCAGAAATGCTAAGTCGCTTCACAGTGAAACGTGCTGCAGTTTTACTGCTGGAAGCACAAACGCAACATTAGTTTCTTTCCTCATAATATACAGAATACAATTATTTCACTTTAAAAATTATTAGTTCCTTTGCTTAAAAAAAAACCCAACAACACGTCATTAAATGTGTACGTTCGTTAAAATAAATCCACACATACGGATGTATAGATGTATTGAGGTTTTAGTTTTAACAGCAAAATGCCAAAAAAAAAATTGCTTGCTAGCTGAGAAAGCTGGCAGTTAAGAAGACCAGGAATGAGTGAACTAAGAAATGTGTAACTAAATGTGTTACTTTAGCACATTATTTTTTTCTAAATCACTCAAAGTGTATTAAAGTCCCAGCACTCCTTCGTTGAAACAACTTAAATTTCGCGGTATTGTTCTTGGTACGAGTTAAACTCACACATCTCTGTATTTGGAACATGTCAGAAACAACAGAGTAGCTGTGACTGTAACAAGGAGCTAACCAAAAACATAAAGTAATAAAACCGATAAAATAAGTGATGAACCAAAATCCAAGTTTTGTAGCTGATTGCAGATTTTTGCATGTTGACATTTGACTTTTTGACTCTGTTGAGAGCTTTTTGAGCTATAGCTTTCCAAAAACCACAATTTGTTCTAAGCTTCACTTTGTACAAAGAATCTGGGTTAGTGAGAAATGTTTGCTTCCTGGACGCTGTGAAACGTACCAGAAATTGTCTGCGCTGTAAACAACCATCCTCCACTGCGGAGAGACGCACCGAGCCCAACAAAACGGCTGTTAATGCTAAATAAATATTTGGAGGCGTTGCTAATAGGGACTGAACAGCTTCCTCCGCTGCCACTACTAAAACTACAGCCAGTCTACAATTATAAATCTAAATCTTTCACGACTTCTTCTGTTTGCTGATTGGCCTCGTATAAAATCTGCTGGAAACAATTGGAGTGAATGGGAGAAATACCAGTGAGGATTTTTTTATGGTGGGAAGTTGCACATGAAGACAATGTCCAGGCTATTTTGAGATGAAGAGAATAATGAGTGAGAGATATATTTGACATTTACATAACTACAGAGATTAACCTGCATTCATCATGACATAATGAGCTGCCAAGACACAGTTTGAAACTGCAGCTTAACAACAGTTCAGTTCCACACAGTCATAGACGTAGCGTTTCAAGTCGACGTTAATCATAGGAACATCAAGACCCAGGACGTGATTGGAGGAATGTACAGAGCTGGCAGATACGAACATCATCGAAACGAAATAAGTTAGGACGCCAAACTGAGGAATTAGTTTCAGTATGGGAGAAAAGATAAGGCAGGAATAATTTGCATCATGACTGGATCCAATGTACATGTTCACTGAAAAGCTTTTACATTCAGCCAGTGTTTATTCCATATTTCTGCTTCAATCTTCCATCACTGGAATAAACACTTTGTCATCAAGACGATGCATTTTAACAGATTTGATTTTTCTCTAAATATCTTCTGCAAAAAAAACACATTTGAGTCATTACTATGACTCCACTGCAGGATTGTAATAGTTTTGGGTTTTTTATTATAGTCTAGTTTTATTTTGTTCTGATGTTTGTTTGTCTAATTTAGTTAGTTTGTAGTGTGTTAGTTGGTTTTTATTAGTTATGAGTTGTAGCAGCAGTTTGATCTTGTTCAATACTTTGTGGAATTTTTTTGGTGCAGAATTCAAAAAGATCAAAGTATTGTAACATGACTATTTGAGCATTAGGTCATGAATATTCAACATAAGATACTATTTTTAAAAAATGGTTGTTTAATGATAATTGAATCCAACAAACTTCCTGTCGCCATTTTCCTGACTAACATCAGCGCCACCTGGAAGAGAACAGAAAGCCGTAATTCACCCACAGTTGGCATAAACTGCTTGTGTGTGTGCGTGGGTGTGTGTGTGTGTGTGTGTGTAAGTGTTCATTTCACGTCATTATTAAAGACCAATACATTCATAAACATGAAAATGAAGGATATTATATCTATTTCAGTACGTTTAAGTTTTATGAAGCCACAATGTACTTACAGCTTTTACCCATTAATTATCTATTTCTTTATTTCAGTTAGTTAAAATGTTTTCTCAAATTTCACTATACATTAGTTTTATTTAACTATCACGACCTTACTCCATCGAGTGATTTAAAACAGATGATCAATTAAGCCATCTATTTTCGTGAACTCTTCATGTTTATGGCACACAACACGCATTTGATGCCGAAACCCTTGGAGTTCGCCTTCCTACGTCACTGGACAGGTGAGGAAAAACTTCTGAAGGTTTCTAAATTAATAAATATTTATTTATAAGGAAATAAATAAATATTTATTATTCATTTAAAAAGTAAATAATACATATTATAAGTGTAAAAGTGTAATCACTTATAAATTATATAATTTAAAAACTATTTTCTGAATTTCAGCTTAACTTTCTGCTATCAAAATTAGTTTGATGAAGTGGAACATGTTACTGTGGAAAAAATAACTTAAGACAGAAGAAAACTTGAGACCACTGCACTTATCACTGTACATTAACCACGATTTTAAATGTGTGGCTGTTGAAAACTTTGTAAAAAATAATTAATTAAGTATGCAGCAGGACTTGAAATAATTCTCATAAAATCTAAGGAACAAAGCAAGTTGGAGCTCAAAGAACAACTTGGAGTTCATGGCTTTTAATGTTTGCTTTAAAATGGCAATATTCTGAAAACTATAAATGTAACTTTTGTAAAGAATTACAAAATTACATAAATTTGTTAAAACTGTCACCATGTTGTGACAGTTTGATAACAAACTGTTATCTGTTTGTTGTAGCTGTTGAGGTGATGCCACCAGATGCCACTCTAGTAGTAGCTCCTCCCAGAGCTACTACTGCAGTCTTCAGAAAGGTACCGCTCCCAACCAATCAGAGACAGGAGGAGGGTCTTAGTGCTGCCAATCATACACATGTACATGCTGCTGACCATGCTAATTGTAGAGAAATGGCTTACTCTTGCAGGAAAATCATTGGTCATCATGGCTATGCTAATTAGCTTTAGGAATAGTTAGCATTCACCAACTCTGATTAGTAGAGTTAGCAAATGCTAACTACTGCAGAAAAGCTCTGTTCTTTTCCCCACAAATTGTCGGTCTCATGATAAAAGTTTTAACAAATGTGCAAAAATAAAATCCTTATAAAAGTTACATAAAGATAAAATAGCTTAAAAAAAGTTGCCATCCTGTGACCAGCTTCCTATGTACTCAGGTTGGCATCACCCCAACAACACAGAGGTTTATTTAATTAGCTCTGATTTAAATGCTTTGCTAATTAGTGAGGAAAAATAATTACATTCATTCACCATCCTTTGGGGCACCTTTCCACTTGGCTTGATTGCAGATGTGCAAATTAAAATAGATAGACCCCGAGTGCATGTAAAAAGAACCTCAATCATTTTCCGTGGCAAGAAACAGGTGGACACGGGCAAATTATGTTCAATTTTACCACCGTTAGTCAAAAGACAGTGACATTTCACCTGGACTTGGCTTGCATGCATTTTGCAGCCCTCTGCTCAGTGAGGGTAGCGTTTCTCCAACACTATAATCGAGAGAGAAATGAGAGAAAATGAGGCTTTTTAC
Source organism: Micropoecilia bifurca (assembly GCA_903067075.1). Taxonomy (NCBI): domain Eukaryota; kingdom Metazoa; phylum Chordata; class Actinopteri; order Cyprinodontiformes; family Poeciliidae; genus Micropoecilia; species Micropoecilia bifurca. Next base: position 9,141 of record CAEGAF010109849.1, on the reverse strand, counting down.
CAAGTTGAAGGTAAATGATGACCTCCAATGACAAGCCCGTTTTAAACGAACAAATCTTTTGACTTGTACTTTGACTGCGATGGACTTTGCAGATGATTTACTACTTCTTTTTATCTTTAACACAAGAAATGATCAGAAAAGAGGCTCTGCAGGAAAAAGAAAATGGGGATTTTAGCTGCTGGAAACACATTTATAAGACTTTGGCAGATCAGTCAGAAAACACGAGAGTAAATGAAGTAGAAGAAGCTTCCAAATGAGGCATGAGCATTTTTATGTGATAGTGACTTATGATGTAGTTAGATTATTGTTAAATTTGTAATGTGCTGTGCAGAATTTGGAATAGCTTCTGTATTAGATAATATATTGCAATAAAAGTGATCAGTACCTTCCGTCTTTAATCACATTTTTTTCCCCAGGAGAAAATGCTCCATTGGAGAAACATTTTCATAATTTCTCACTTTATGACCACTGAACTCAATGTATGTAATTGGGATTTTACGTCATTTTAACCAGAAGACAGCACACATCTCCAAAGTGAAATGTGAAGCACAGGGTGGTCAACATAATTACAAGTAAGGACAGGAAACGTACAGATATACTGTTAGCTTCCCTGAATAAAATGAAATGGTAAACAGATTCTATGGAACACAAACCTGGAAAAATCTGAGAACTTATTTATTTGAAAATGAAAGGAGTATAACACAAATGCAAACATACTCAAATCTTTGTCATGATTTTGCTAGTTGAGAACAATGCCACCACTCAGACAACCGGTTCAGGTGAGACAACTTAGCTGGTTTAATTACCTCAAGTGGGATCTTGGACAGACACAGGCTGGAGGGCTGGAAGCTCTGATAGCTCCAGTGACTCAACTCGGAATAAGGAAACGAAAGACTAAATACCTACAGGACATAATCAGAGAACGAGGCACAGCCGGTACCATCAGGACTACGGTGGAAAAAATTAACCAAGAAACTGGAAAACACAACACACAAGATGGCTTAAAGTCACATTCAAGCAAAACAAAATCCAAATCCCCACACAGTCAACACATTTACAGTTTGCCACAAGCCAAATGGTAAATATGGAGAAGAAGGTTCTCTTGCAAAATGAGACCAAAATTGAACCATACGCCCAAACTCAAATAAGTTTTAGACTAAAACGTCACACTTTCTCCTTAACACATAAACCCTAATATGAAGCATATTGGTGGCGGCATCAAGCTGTTTGGATTCATCCTCAGCAGCAAGAGGGATGGAGGAAATGTCATCTGAAAATTATCTACCCCTCCCTGTCTGTGGTGGCGCTGCACCAAGAACCACTGAAGAAAATGACGCGGAAACCTCAGAAAACCTTCTTCACAAAATGTTAAAAATGAAGTGGGGTCAGATTTTAGCGGTTTTCTCCTTTGTCTTTTCTTAAAACACCAAGAGCCGTTTCTACTGCTAGCGGTAGACTAGCGTGTTTCATTTGGTTGTGTTTACCCAGAATGCCCTGCGCCATAGCCCACTTCCTGCTTTTGGAGTCCCAAAACCCATAAAAGAGCTTTATAACTTTTTAGAAACTGACTGATGTCAATGACTTTTTTTCAAATCTGCTCCTGAATTCTTCAATTTCAGGGCATCATATTTGACTTTTAGGTATCATGTAGCCTACTTCAAGCTGTCATCATTTCTATTATTAAGTTAGGTTTTTAATTTAAGTGATTTATGGATTTTTCAGGTCATACATGCAACCCAGGCTAGCAGAATTCAATGTAAAAGTGTAATGACTATTAAATTATATAATTTAAAAACTATTTTCTGAATTTCAGGTTAACTTTCTGCTATCAAAATTAGTTTGATGAAGTGAAACATGTTACTGTGGAAAAAAATAACTTAATACAGAAGAAAACTTCAGACCACTGCATTTATCGGCGCACATGAACCACAATTTTAAACGTGTGCCATGATGCCAACTTGATGAGCAGGCGGCTAATTCCTTTTCAAAGACCCATAAAGCAAATCAATTCTTTTCTTTCTTTTCCTATAAATACATTTTGTCTGTGCCTGACTACCTCTGGTCCAACTGCAGAACCGTTTCTGTGAAGCGTTTGTTTCACAATGCAAACATCAAACTGGGATTCCAGTGTCTGAGCTTAATGAACTACATTGAAATGTAAATGGGACTCACTTGAAGGTAGCCGTTTAATGCTGAGCTTGTTTGTTCTTGTGCTCTAACAAGGACATTCAACAACCTCATTTGAAGGTAGCACACTGGAACATAACATTTTTTTCAGCACTGCTGAATTTAAATTGTAAAATTTCAATTTAAATCCTTCAAAAACCATCAAAACGTTTACCTCCTTGGCATTTGAGTCTGCCAGACTCAGGGATCAGACCAGTCAGATGTTAAATGCGTTAAAGAGCAGTTCCTTTAAACATTTTTTTTTTTAAAGACTTGGCTCAACCCCGCACTCAGGCGCAGTTGCCAAACCTTTTCTTGAACCAATTTTCTGAGCAGGACTTTTATCAGCAGCTCTGAAGTCATAATTCCATGATGGAGTGGAGGTGGAATCTAATCCGACCCCACCTTGAACAATGTAATGTTATATAAAGGCCTTTCACAGTACATTAGTCTTGAACTGTGGATTTGATAACCACCCACCTAGCAGTATAGCTTTTTATGGAAATGAATTTGGGTCCATATGCAAAATTTAGCAGAATATCTCAGATGTAGAAGAGTGATGGAAGAGCAAAGCTAAAAAATAAATAAATAAAACAAAAACAGCACAGCAGATGACTGAGGTAATGAAATAAAAAAGGCCTATTTAATGCTCTTGTAGTGAAAATTCTTCCGTATTTTCACTTGATTCTCATCTCCATCCAGTGCTATGCTTTGGCTTTCTCCCACTGAAGTGGATTCCCTTCATTAGAGTTTCAAACGGGCCAATCAGCAAACAGAAGAAGTTGTGAAAGATGATATCAATTTTCTGCGCTGTTGTAGAACATAGTTTTAGCATCAGCAGCGGAGCAAGTGAACGAAGCCATTCTGTCCATGTTGGCCATGGCTCCAAATATTGAATTAACGTCAACGTCCACCTCGCTCCAATCGGCACTTCTCTCATTGCAGAGGGGAATGGTTGTTTACAGGTCAGGCCATTTCTGATAAGCTTCATAGCTATCCAGCTAGCAAATTACAGATGTCACAGGCAAACATTAGCTATTGAGTAACATTTAAAACCTCAACAGAGTCTATGACTCTCAACAGCTGAGCGTCCAGACCGTCTGGGCGAAGCAAAGCCACAAGGGCCTGGTTTTTCCTGACTAGATGTTCTGGTAAACTCTGGCTTGGAACGCCATCTAAGTGGGAACTAAACAAGGACCTGGTACCAAGTAACCATTACCAATTCTTAATGAAAAGCCCTAGCAACCAAATATAGCCAAATTAAACGATGAAAGAGAATTAGTTAAGCTGTTCTGTTCTTTTTTCATTTTTATTTTTTACAATTTTCTTTAAAAGTGGTTATGTAAAAACAAAAATCAACTCTTTGGAGCTTTTTGCCATGTTATAATGCTGGGAGCCCCTCAACACCTGTTCATGCAGAGCACCAACTATTTACTCCTCCTTAAAGATGCTTCCAATCCACTTAGCTCCTCCAGACTAGCGGCAGCAGCATTTCGCCAACACCTTGAGGAACTGGGCGTCTGTTGAGCTCATCATACAAGCTACCTCTCAGTCCAACGCTCCTAAGAACGGTTGGAAACGGCGTAATGAGAAGCATCCCGAAGGTGGAGTGTCAGAAAGAGTAGGAGCTTCTTAAAGAGACACAGGCCTAGTTTCAAGACGTCAAAGTTATGTTCGATATATGCAGCATTTTTATAACAACTGAAGGTAACAATTTCTTATCATGCTGGAAAATACATAACACATCGTGGAAATATTTTTTTGTATTACAATATTTTATTACACCTTTACTGATTTGTGTTAAAAAATGTTTTACTTTTTGTTACAGAAACAGCTTAGACAAAAGTACTCTGAGCTAGTTTTAACAATATAATTGGCCACAGCTTTTGTTGTACCGCTACAGCATACTAATGACAAAAGATAAAGTAACAAATTTAGACGCAAACATCTAGCTTGCATGACTAACTAGCAGCTTTTTCATTCGCTTAATATTTTTTCCCTCTCCACTCATGGTGGTAAAATTGTGCAACATCACACTTTTATTCATTGTGACAAACTAATTGCCCTGTGTTTATTCCTGTTTTACCCCCGACGTCGTTACGTTTGCCATCATAAGGCGAAATGCAACGCCGCCAATAATGTAAAAAAATCCACAACAGCCTTTTATTCCAGCTAGAAAAGGCTATCTTGAAGGTTGCCCTCTGTGAAAATAAAAGAGAAAAATCGTGGGCTGTTTGTCTCACTAATGTCACTCATTTTACTTTTAAAACAGGCGCATTTTGGAAAATGTGCTCTTGAACCGAACCCGCCTCGCATTAATGGAAGCCGGGGTTGTTGGGAGCTGGAGGGCCGCAGCCTCCAGGGATCTTTGATAAAAAGCCATTAGTCTCCTGTGGGCAGAACCTGCTACTTTACTGTACGTAATGGACTTAACACGGCGATTGTGCAGCTTTGTGTTCTGGATTTTATTCACTGCGCAGGGATTAATCCCTAAAGGCTGATAGACGCTAAATGAATATTTATTTCCCTAAAAAATGGAGGTGAATTCTGTAGCCGTGCACTCGACCCCCACAGCCTGCTGTTTTATCACTGGTGTGTTCTGGTGTGATGAAGAGCCTTCAAACAAGTCCACATAGTCCAACCCTTTCATCACCAGAGTATCTCCATACTCCATGTTTGTGGGGTTTTTCCAAGTGGTGAAATGACGTCCACACAAGGCCACATCTACAAAGTGAACAGCTTGGATCACTTGGTTTTGTTCTGAGCCAGTCCCCAATGTTACGTTATGTAACTCATTTTAACATAAGTTACTGGATTCCAGAATTTCTTCAAATGTTCTTCAATAGCTGCAATTGCACTGAATGTGAAATCTGCTTATTGGAAACTTGTTTTGCCGCTAGGATGAGATGATTTAAAAAAAATTTTTTGGCTGCATCTAAATTGGTTTATTTTGCAAAACTGTTATTGAAAGAAGTTTTTAACATCACATGTCGCAAATGTTGCCATTGGCAAAAACCACAAGGAAGAAGACAGGAAGTGGCAGGAGGAGGATGGAGCAGCAGGTTTTTTTAACGACTTCTCGTGTGAACAAACTTATTCACATGTGATTTTAATTGCGTTTCTTATTTATGGAAACACCAGAATTGCAAAATTCAGCTTTTTCAACAATAATGGAATACAAAGTTTTGCCCACATTTGGAATAGAAACGCAACTTATGTTGAATCCACTGGTTGAGCTTCAAAAGGAGAGGAAATACTCTTTCATTTTTCGAGTCTTTGTCCATTATTGTTCTATAAGTACCAGCTTTACTATGTCTGTAAAGAATAATTTAATTTAGACTAGTGGAGATCCTTCCATAAATAAATGGTGGGAGGTGGTATTATTGAAGTGAATTCATACACTAATATTTCCAAACAGCAAGAATTACAGGCAAGCTAGTAATGGGACTCATTTTAAAAGAAATTGAGTTAATTACAGGATCTGTCTAAACTTAAGACAACCAGACACATGGTTAGCACTAGCTTTTGGTTTGTTTACAGTTAGCTAACCGTTTCAGGGAGCTCATCTGTGGAAAAAGCTATATCTATGTATCAGGCTAAGCATTAGCGTAAATTGACAACATTCTCTAAAAATATGTGCTCTTACCTGATATCACCAAGTTTACCTAATATGTGTTTTTTCTGATGTTTCATTCAATCAAGGAATGCCAAAAAAACCAACATCTAACCCTGCGTTGTTGCTAACAAAAGGTTTAGCGTTGCCTAAAGCGAGCCTGTGATTCCTGAACACAGCTACCTGGAGTGTCTAATAGTCATTTATTTAACAGCTTCACGATGGTTAGTCAACAGAGACTAGTGCTCTCATCGTCTGTCACTCTGAAGATTCTCTGATAAGACGAGCAGCACAGTCAGCTGGCATTCAGATGTCATTTCAAATGTTTGACTTGCATGGCAATTATTCAGTGCTTCAAAGAAAAGCAGAAGCAGCCAATTGTCCTCAGGAACAAGACACCCAATTATTTAAAGTCAATGACCATGAATATACTCAACAATCAGAGGCAAATTATCAGCAGATGAGGTGAGAGTCACTGAACATCACTTCTCTGTGGTTGAGAATTTTGATGTAAAATGAGAGTTTTTAATTTAGACAGAAAGATATATTGTAGACCTACCAAAATTATAAACCATATTTACCAGATAAATATGCAGGATAGTAGTATGAAAATAGTAATAGTAGTAATAGTAGTAAAATGAAAATGAATATCTCTAAGTGGGGCATGGAAACACACTCTGGCCCAGTAGACAAAAAGTTAAACTCTTTGACCTACATGTATGTCGAAACATGGTGGTGGCAGCATCATGCCATGCAAATGTTTTTTCAGCTTTGACAGAGAAGTTCAGAATTGATTGGGGAAATAAATGCAGAATAATCCCACATGAAAACTTGTCGGAGGCAGCAGTTTATGTGTTAAAATGTCCAGATATGAGAATTGATGTTCATAGCAGTGCCATGGCAACCCAACTTGACAGAGTGTGAGTTACTTTACACAGAACTGTCAAAAATCGTAGTGAAATTTGGATCTGTGTAGTACTTAGAGTGGCTGAATTATACAACGGTATATTAGGATAGTTGAAAATAGATAAAGATGATTTCCACCAAAAAAAACTCAGACATTTTTATTTTAATTTTTGACTTTTGAAACTCAAAAGATTTCCAAAGGTTCAACATTTTCATCTGTTGAAACATAGAAATTCCCAAATTTTTCCCAGAAAATTTGTGAGATTAGCCTAAATGTTTCTGAGTCTTTCCTCACAAAATGCTCAGAAAACCAAAGGTTTTGTTCTAGAACAATTTGGAGAGTTATTTGGCAAAAATTTACTCTTTTTTTTTCCTCAACTACAATGGTCCTAATACGTCATCGTAGAATTGATGCACACAACAGCTTGGAGATCTATATTTGAAAAAAAAAATCCACATGTGCCTTATATTCTACTTCAAAATACTGCACAACCTTTTGTTGATTTATCTCAAAAAATGTCAAAATTATCAATTAAAGTTTTCAGTTGTAGCACGAGAAAACACAAACAGCTGCAAGGTGTATAAATAACTGTTAGGCTACAGAAAAGCTGTAAAATACTGATTTAAAATGCTCATAGACACCATTTTACAATATTTCAATCCCTATGTCAACAGTTGGCAACAGTTTGAAAAGAGCAAAAACAACTATGTAAACCTTTGACTGCAGCATTCATGATTCCCCTGGACACAGAGGCCCCGTCTCTCTCTCTCTTTCTTTTAAAATCCTCTCAGTGAGGGAAGAATTCCCAACCAGATATGAAAAGGCCACTTCTGACAGGAAAGAGAATCTGCTCTCTGTCAGTCTGCCACTGTTTTCAGTTGTCGAGTCGTCTGGTGGAAAACAAAGCCCACAGTGAGGAAGCTGCTCCTTTCTTCACCGTTTGGCCCAACGCAGTGGCTCCCAGACAGGTTGACCCAGACAGAGCAATTTATTTCAATTTTGTTGTGTCGCAACTTTATTTCTTTTTTCTAAACTTGGCACAGTAAGAAAGATGACTCTCCTAGTTTTAGATTGGAGGTGTAATTTCTTTCTTTGTTCTTTTTTTTTCCCACTGTGTAGCTACAGCGAATTGTAGTCTGAATCAGTGGAATGGAAGTAAAAAATGTTTTCTTTTTATTTCTAAACATAAGACACAATTTGAGAAAAAATTAAGTCCTGTCATGTCTATGAAGCATGTCACTTCTGCTACAGCCTCTCTGAAGAGAGCTGGTACATTGGGACAAAGACTGTAAAATTCAGTGTGGTACAGTGTCAGTGTCTCAGTTTATCTTGTTCTCCATATTTAAGGATATACTAACCATCTCGTGATGGTTAATTTAACAAATTTACTTCCTGTTTTAAGATTTAAAACTTCCTGTCATATTGGCTTTTGCCTCTGCTTGAGATGCTGGTTTTAAGGTTTTATTGTTGCTTTTAGTGGACAGAACTTTGACCAGTAGTGTTGTTTATAGTGCTTCACACATAAAGTGTTGTCAACAAGGCATTTGGGAAAACTGAAGGAGAACAAAACTTCACCAGTGCAGACAGAACATCTGCATATCTTATCACTGGACGGTTTAGGTAGTGTGGAAAAAATGAGATTGCCTCATTAAATGTCCAGTTCCTCCCATGGAAGTGAAACTTTTGGGTCTCTTTCTGATCGTACGATTATGACATTTGACACATTGAAGACAGAAACTATGTGCGTTCACACCAGTCCTGTTTAGTGAGCTTTCATCGCACTCCAGTCCGTTTGCCTAGAAAATCTGGTTTGTTTGGGCAGGTAGGAATGAGTCTGCCTAAAAACCTAGCTTTGAAATAAACTGTGGTTCAATGAATATGTGGATCCAAATGGACTACAGACCGCCCCGAAAGCAGGAAGTGAACAACAGCGCAGGGCATTCTGGGAGAATAAAACCAACACAAACAAGCGTACCTCTCTCGTACGAACCTAGCGGAAGAAATGGCTCGTGGTCTTTCGCCGACAACAAAAAAGAAATCCAGCCACCACACCAGTCTGATGCTACTCTATTTCTGTTTACACTTCATGAAGAAGGAAGTGGCACTCTTCTTCTGAGGTTTTTGTGTCGTTTCTTTCAGCGGTTCTTGGTGCAGCGCCACCACAGGAGAGAGGGGAGAAAAGGCTGAAAATGTAGCAAATGTTGCAATTTTGGTCCCCAACTGAACGAACTGACCTCGGATCGTTCGCCTTACTTCTTCCACAAAGACACCAAAAGTACGCCTAGAGAAAAAACAACAAAGACGGTTTTGCAGTTTGTTAGCGGACGAAGCAACTGGTATTTACAGCGAAGTAAAAGGAAATCTATCCGACGGACCCTCCTCCTCTCCAGGACCCCTGAATAGACCTTACCAGGGAGGCTTAAGAGTGTGACCCCTCTGTAATTGGAGCACACCC
>CAEGAF010109844.1:0-16231 GCA_903067075.1 Micropoecilia bifurca | reverse complement strand
ATATGTCCATATATGTCCAATACATATATTACATATACATATATGTATTAAAACAAGTTTGTTTGTTTCTTTTATCTGCATGCCTCTCACAAGGAAAAACATCTTAAAATCTGTTGGATCGGACAAAGATGCTTCATTAAAGAAACAAACATTACTGTCAAACAAAATGGCGCCTAAAATACATTTGTTTTTCAACAAGTTTCTATTTTTTTTCCCAAACTGTTCCCATGTTCGTAGATCCTTTCTCCTTTAAAGGCTAAAACCCCCGAAGCTAAGATAGTATGCATAATTTCAAATAAAACATCTTCTTTTTCATGTCCTTTTGCATCTTTCATTGATTCAGTAACTCACCACTGTAACCCAGTTTCTAACACACACACACACACACACACACACACACACACACACACACACACACACACACACACACACACACACACACACACAGATATTCTGCTGAGGCAGCAATCGTCTGTAACACTTCATATCAAACATCTGCCTCCCATGTGTCAGATTGTGCTCCCCTTCTGAGAGCCTCCATCAGCTGAAGTGCATGTGGTAGCAGGTTTGCATGGTTTGTTGTGTGGGTTCCTGAGTAATTAATGACTAGAAAGTGCAAAACCATATGCATCCACTCACACAGAGAGCAGCACTCACCCTATAATTTCTCCATATTTCTATTTATTTATAGGTATCTGCATTAGGATGGAACTGAATTTCAAAAACATGCAGGTGTTGTCATGGTTTGTGAAGTTGTAGCAGGACGTAAGAGTTTGGCAGCAGTAGGGTGAGGTGGAGGATGTAATTATCTAAAATGTCAAAGTGGGTTGAGGATAATGTTAGAAACCAGCAGTCAGACAAAATAAAAACAACCTTAATTACTGTGTCTCTGCCATGGAAATAAGGTAAATCTAGTGAGGGATATACTGGACAGCTGAGCAAGGAACCAAAGGAACGAGACAAACAAACAGGCCACATTCACACTGCAAGCCTTAATGCTCAATTCAGAGTTTTTGTGAATTTTTTTGCATGGTTGTTCACATTTTCAGATATTTGTGTCCTGTCTGTGCAGTAGTGGACGCAGCAACGTCAAACATAGTGACTGGATGTGATGTGGAGCTTATTTTATTTTAAATTTATTATCCAATGCATTAACAGCTTAACACAGAAGGATCTTAACTATCAACAAATCAACTAAAATTAGAGAAAAAATAGAAATTCACAGACACTAAAAATTTTAACTCAAAGCGGTGAATTTATGTCTAAGTCCTACTAAAAACAATAATCAGACTGTAAGGAAATTAGGCAATACGTGAATATTAATAATAATCACACAGAATGCAAATAAAACCTACGGATCAAAATGTAGAACATGTTGCGATTTAAATGTATAGATTTAAATCTTGTTTACGTGAGGCACACGAGGCAGTACCAGATGTCTGCTTAGACATTCCCTCTTTTATAAATCCAAATATATGTAAATGTGCAAAGCATGTGTGATGATCCTCCCTGCATGATCATAAACAATGTCGATGTATGAGGAAGACGGATTTACTCACCAGGAATCCACCGCACACCATGCAGACTGTTGGTTGTCTGTTACCAACAATGTCATTTTGTTTGTAGAACGAATGAAACCGGTAAAGTCCCCACATTAGACAGTAAACATATAAAATGTACGTGAACACATGATGAAGCTGAAACAGCTGCATTGTCAGGAAATCCCATAAACATCTTCCTGCCAATTTTCAGATTTCTTTTGACTTTCCCATTGAGCCAAACCAGAAAGCAGTGAGTTCCAGGTCTGACCTTAAAACACGTCCACAAGTTTCCCTCCAAATAACTCAAATATATACGATAATATATCAGACGCTTCCAAAGCCGCGACATCAACATCTGGTCTCTAGACTAGTTTGAAGAGATCATTCTGCATTTAAACTTCAGATTTTAAATACTTTAAGGATTTTTGGAAATTAGTAAATGGAAATAATTTTGTTAATTCTACTTGATCTAAAATAGGAGAAGTTTGGTGAGGGGAAAAAATAGTATTTTTCTTTAGTGTGTGTAAACTGTTATATCCATCTATTTTCTTTACACCCTTTGTCCCTCAGTGGGGTTGGGAGGTGCTGGTGCCTCTCCAGCCAACATTCCAGGTGAGGTTCACCCTGGACAGGTCGACAGTTGGTCGCAGGGAAACACAGAGACAAACAACCACACACCCACCTGGGGACAATTTAGACAGACCAATTAACCTAACAGTCATGTTTTTGGATTGTGGGAGGAAACCGGAGAACCCAGGGAAAACCCACCATGCACAGGGAGAACATGCAAACTCCATGCAGAAAGACTGGGGCTGGGAATTGAACCCAGAACCTTCTTGCTGCAAGGCAACAGCTCTACCAACTGCACCACTGTGCAGACACGCATTATTGTTTACCTCCTTTATGCTTCAGTGAAATGAACCGGTGACAGAGCAACAGTAATAATTCTTACACATTACAACATATATAACTGTTTATTATTTACAAAAAGCTGAAGTTTTGCTAAAATCTTTATTTTTACTACAGATTTTGATGCTGCAGTTCATTTTATTCTGGCTGCCTCCGTGTGTAAAAGCGTCCAAATATAGCCGTCTGCACTCATTTCACATTTTACCACATTGTTTGACACGCAGAATGTTCTCCATCCATCAGAGGCAGAAGATCCATTACATCCAGGCTGAAATCTTCATTTCTGATACAGAGATTACTTTTTATGGAAGATAAATTTACACGTTAAAGGCTTATGGAAGTCGTTATACTATGACATTACCAACAAACAAAAATCATCAGAAAAAAACTAATCAATTGTAAAAGTGTGTCTGATGATTAAGCTCCTTGTTTCCCCTCCCAGTTCAGTAACAAATGACATCATTAGATTTCAGCTCACACACTCAGCCATTTTTCTGTCTCCTCCATTCACATCCCTCATCTCTGCATCGATTGGAAGATTACAATCTACAGCTTCTGCAGTTTTCCTGCCTTTTTTTTTAAAAATCCGTACACAACAGCAGCAGCATGTGGTTTGTTATCTGCACAAGCTGTGGACTTCAGGGTGTCGCAGCATAAAGAATAACAATATGTTGCTGTTTTATTTAAATGTAGATTAGACCGACTTAAAATCGAAGAGAAGAACCAGATGAAATGTTGGATCAGCCAGTTTTACAACTAATGTTGACCAGATTACTGATTACAGAAGAAACAACAAATCTTCATTCAGAACATTCTTTCCAGCAGTCCTGCAGAAAATGTTAATGTCCCAAATGTCAAAAGGTGTGTGAGGAAGTGGTTGCTGTGACATGGGGCTTCACTGCTTTAAAACAGCGACAAAATATGGATTTGACCTTTTAAACTTGGCAACTTTTTACATTTCTGATGGTTACTTAATTTGACTCTGGGTCAGATTTAAATCCTGACAGCGGATTTTATTTTTGCACATAACAAGTGAAATGATGGTGCAGAAATTCAATAATTTTGAGTTGCTAGTTGTCAAACCTATAAAGGTTTTACTTTGTTAAACAAAGCTGTTTTATTATTGCTTTTATGTAGAAGCATAAATTAGTAGAACGTAACTTTACATTAAAGCATAATTTTCTTTGAGATTGAAATATCTCTAACTCTACTGTACATTAATTACAAATACTTTTATAATTGTAACAGAGCTGAGTTCATAGGTCACATATGGATTAATGGTCTGGACCACTGCACTGAACCCCATTGAAAAGCTGAAGGTTATTCCACCAAATGTTGATTTTTGATCTGAGTTAAACATTAGTATTGTTGTTTCTAAATAAATGTAAACGTGTTTTCTTTGCATTATTTAAGGTCTGAAAGCTCTGCATTTTGACCATTCCTCATTTTCTGCAAATAAATACTAAAATTTGCTTGTAACTTCAGAAACATTTTGTCAGTAGTTCATTTAACAAGAGAACAATGTTCATTTTACTCAAACATAAACCTATTTAGAGTAAAATCAGGAAAAACTGATTATTTTAAATGGTTTCTTACTTTCTTCCAGTCGTTTATATCCAACTCCTTTCTGAGCTGGAAATGGTTCAAATCGGTCATTTATTTATTACCTCCTCATCTTGTATTTTGCTTTTGAGTGTTTACTTGTGAAACATGAGACGAGGCATTCACAAAGAATATCAACACTGCGGTGAGATGCAGCATCCATTTTATCACACCAAGACTATGACAGAGGTTTTGGTTAACTGCGACCCCTAAACAGCAGAAACCAGTCTGTGATAAATTCCTGTCCAACCAAACATCAGACACACCAACTCCTGCCGCTTCAGTCGGCTGGGACTAAATAATATAGAGCAGATGGATCACAGAGTGAGCACAGGATGACGCTGTCGGTAAAGGGACTGAGAAGTAATGCAGGACGTCCCCTGAAGTGACGCTGAGCCTTACAGAGAGTCGCCTCACTCCGCTGGGCATCGATATTAGATGAAATCAATCCAGCTGAGTGAGATTTGAATAACCTGCAGGAAGTCAGACGAAGCGCAGCCATCAGCTGATATGTAGCAGGTTTAGCTGCCAGTTAGCTGAGCCGCTGCAGCGAGAAGTTTTGATTCAGAAGTTAACAGCTTCAAAGAAACTTCATTTATTTATTTTTTCGTTGGCTGGGTTTTTGAAAGTTTTCTTCTTCCCATGGCTAAGTTTATGTCTAAGCTTGTTAGATTTAAATACATTAATCAGACAAAAAATGAAGACAGCAAAAAAAAATAATTTTTTTAAAACATCACACTGAGGAGATTAAATGAAGGACATTTGGAAGGAATCAGGTATCAGTAATAAAGGATGACTGCTTGTTGTTCACTTACCATTTAGAAACTACTTGCTAAATTCTTGTTGGTTGTGCAGGAGGCTCTACTTCTGCTTTTCAAAGGTGTTCCATGTTGTATAACTGTGTGTTGACTGTTATTGAGACAAGTTAAGCATTTCACCTGTTTAATTTATGTACTTCATTATGAAATATGGTAAAACATTCTCACGTTAAATCAAATTTTCTCTGCACTCATTAGGATTTTTTTTTATAGATTAACGTATTTGGATGTGTATGCCTATTTATTTATTTATATTCAATCATATTGAATTACTTTCACAACTCTTAGATATATGTATATAGACGTGTATATGTTTTATAAACTTTGTCTCTTATGGTTAACTTTGTAATAATATTTAATGCCTTTGAGGGAAGAGCTTGTCAACTAATAATCAATTTCCCTTCAAATTCTATTCTATTCTATTCTATTCTATTCTATTCTATTCTATTCTATTGCATAGAAGGTTAATGGCCAGGCTAAAGTTACTGTAATTGCACAAGTAAAAGATTAGGGCTATGTATTTGATGCCAAAATATGCACAGTTTAATGAAGGAACAATTAAAACTGGGCTGCTATAAAGAAGCTGGTAAATTGGTTTCCTCCAAAGGAAGGTTTTTATGAATCCAGTGATGATGGTCACTCCAATGTGCTGAGACCATTTACTGTCTGTATGTCGATCCAGCCTCCATTTCAAAATAAAATGAAGGAGCTGAATGTGCATGCAGAGGCTGCACGATTATCAAGTAATGATATCGGGGAAAAACCTTTTTATTTAATGAATTCCTAATTTCAGATGAAAGCATAGATTTACTGTTAACATTTACGAGAATCCTGAACATGAATCAGGGTTTTCACAATGTTAGTCTCTGGAGAAGGACAGATCCACCTGGTTAACGCTCTGTAATTTATAAATGTGACTCTGCTTGTTAAACGCAGATTTGTGTAACTGAGCCTATAAAAACACTGACCAGAGAGCCTTTAAAATCTGGACAAATTACTTGTGAGCAGTTGCAGCTTGCAGCCACATTCATCTTCGGGAGCGAGTGCGTCTTAACATCATGGTAATTAGAAAGACTTGGCTGCGCAGTTTACCAAACACGAGTTTGGGTCTGATGTACCAACTGTAGTCAATTTGGTGTTTTTACAAGTGTTGCTCATGCAGTAACAGGGCAGCAAGGTGTAATTAAGCAGACCTGTGGTGAACGGGGTCACCATTCCCCTGACCTTCCCTCATCTCATCATGTCTCCTCTTAAAATGCATTGTTTCCAATCGATTGAATGAGATAAATAAGTGGCAATGAGGAATCTGGTTCATCTTAAGTGTCTGTAGTTAATTCCCATTGCTTAAAGGGGCAGTGCTATGCAGAATAAAGTAGCTATGTTGACCTATTATTATTATAAAAACTATTATAACAATTTGCAATTTAATCCCTTGAAATTGGGCCTCTGTCTCTTTAAGAACTCCAGCTCTTACTGAAATTCCACCTCCAGGAAGTTATCACAACATGGCTCCTCTATTAACCCTTTATCAACGTTTTCACTGAAAAGTAGCAGCTATAATGAGCTCAGCTGTGCTCAGTTCCAGCAGGTGTTTGCTAATTGCTGCTGGCTAGTCTGCAGGAGCTGCTGGGGACGCTGCAGGCTTTTATACACAGCTGCCTGGTTGCCATGCAGATTACAGGATTTCTCAAACATAAGAGAGTCAAAGCAACGCTCCAGGTTTGTTTTTGACGAGGGAATAACATTGTAATATGATGTAAAGCTCAGAAAAATACTTTTTACATAATACTGTCCCATTAAGAGTTTCACATCAACAAAGTTACAATATTCAACTTGCAGACCTGACGCTTCGTAGTGTGATGCAGTTCAACTTGATCTAATGTCATCACAGGATGTGAGATGATGCAAAGCGGCTTGACACCACAAACCTGATATGTCATGAAAATGGCTCATATGACTTTTGTTATCCGACCTGCAGGATGGCTGAGCTTTATTGACTTTATCCTCAGCGGATCATCGTCCTGCAGGACCAATCAGTGATGGGTCAGTTCAGGTCGGCCTGAGCTGGAATTACAGAACGACATTTAGAAAATTCAGGCGTCACAGTTTTGCTAAAGACTTGATCAAAATCGTTTCTGTCTGCCAAAAAGTCACCAAATGCTTGTGAATATTCTTCAAGAAGAAAATCATCATCTGAGCTGCAAAAGTGAAAATATATACAGACGGATGGATGAGCAGATGGAGGGATGAAGAGACAGACAGTGAGTCAGCGGAGATAGAGGGAGATTAATTGGCTCAGTGACATTTTAGGAGCTTATTTTTTGACAGATTTTTCTTGAACAGTAATCTATCTTCTGCTTCATCCATCCGTCTGCGTGTCTTTGTTGCTTCAAGCATCCATTCATTTATCGTCCATCCTTTGTCAGACCTACCCTCCATCTATTGATCCACTTCTCAATCATTCCACCATCTCGGTCACCCTTCTGCTTCTCTGAACCAATTCATCTACATTTATAAATCTGTCCCATTTGCATGTTTTAATGCTCATTCCATTCTTCTGTTCATCTAAAAGACCTTCATTGTCTAATTCTTATTATATTACTTCACACAGTTCTGATTCTGCCTCTCCTCTATTGTCTCATCTGTCTGATTTTGTTCTTTTTTCTTCCTTTTTGGTCTCTTATCCTTCTGTTCAGCTAATTTTTTAAAGATTTAAATCTTTATCATAAGCCTCTTTAAAGTACAGCTTCAGTTTGTGTAGACAAAGGAGAGAGTCTCAATTTTAGAGTGTACATTGTTTTGAAGGATAAAATATGGAAACATCTCACATAAAACTTACATTTATGGTATTTAGATGATGGATCAAATGGGATTAATGTACTATGTTATTGGGTCACTGTTGCACATTTAAGTAGTAATTGGAGTTGAAAGGATTCTGCTTATGTGTGGTATTTAGAGATTGCATCACTCAGAGTGTGGACATTTTTTAATGTGCAAAGAAAAAAAACAATGCACCAAAAGGTAATGTATCAGAGTCCTTTACACAAAGTCACCTACTACTAAAGCATTTTTTACTTCTCCTCCCCCCAATTAATCAGTTTTAATTTTTTTTAGGATATGTTCCCATGTTCCTTTGCCTGAGTTGGTGAGGCACTGACTTTATCAGATTTACAAATATAGACCCTCTGCATGTTGTTGTTTACTTAAAGAAATTTTGTGCATGTGGACAAAAAGATAATACTTTCACATGCCATCCATAGCCGTACTGCTGCGGTAGAATAATGCTGTTAACTCAGTGAAACTTGGAAATATAGTTATTATTAATTTCGTGCTGTGCTCCACAGCAAACCGTTCAAGTACAACTCAAAACCACTTCTTTCTCGCTCTCTGCATCAGATACACACAGACTTCATGTTTCAGGACTCAGCACCGAACTATTTCCCACACAAAGAACAGAACATTCAGTTTGTTGCAGTAGTATGGTTTTAGGCTTAATGGTTATTTTCCGATTATTAATAAGTGATCTCCGTGATAGATTATAGCTATCATTGGTATTAGCTAGTCTAACACAGCAGTTTGCGTGTAGTGTTTCGTTTCTGCATTCTTTGCACATCCAAACTGTAGCTCATAAAACACACATTTCATTAATAATTAAAGTTTCATGACATTTAAATACATTTCAAACTCTGATTTTGGCTTGTGTAAGTGTGAAAACATGGGCTATGTATATGTATAGTTATATGTCACATACTTTAGATTGTTTTGGCATAAAAAAGAACAAGAACAAAAGATTAATTCTGAAGGTGTGGCTGTGGGCAACACTTGCAAAGCACATAGTATAGAATTAGATTGAATAGATTAGCATGTTTTGGATCGGGCTCATTGCCATCTGGAATACCCCATCTGGAATTTTTTTTCAAAATTGGAACCAATAGACATATAAATATCAAATCGGTGCAGCTCTGCGTATTTTACTGTAGTCACAATTTTGAGAAAAGAAGTCAGGATTCTGAGATTAAAGTCAAAATAATATTTTTTTCAGTGGCCCTAATTTTGCCCTGCGACAGACTGGCGACCTGTCTAGGGCGTACCCTGCGTCTCGCCCGGAACGCCAGCTGGAGATAGGCACCAGCAACTCCCGACCCCACTAAGGGACAAGGGTGCAAGAAAATGGATGGATGGATGGAGTGGCCCTAATTCTCTCCCATACTAATCCTTTTTCACATGTGCAAGTGGTTGGACATGTGAATTTTAAAAGGAAGTTGAAAGTTCTCAGAAAAGTGGCAATGATTAACACTGACCATAAAACACAGACTGTCCTTAAGAACAGATACGGAGAGAAACACAGTCAAACACCCAAACATAAATGGTCTTACCTGAAAACTGGACCCTAATTTGGATTCACAATGTCCCTCCTCTCTCTTTTGGTACTTTTGGGGATAGGACTGACAGTTAACAGCAGTAAGTTGAAGGTTTTTTGACAATTTGAAATTTATTTTTAAAAGTGAAAGCAAAACTCTTGAACAGTGATTGATTGTAATGTTCTACTAAACTTTGAATAGTAAGTGCTTGTTGAAATTTAGCAATGTAGATTTTGTTCATAAAGTTGAAACTTCAATCCTACAGTGGGGAAATTGGACCATCTCAGGTTCTTAGGAAATTCACCTGAACTCTGCCTTTTGTTAATAATAAATACTTAAGTGTTTGAAATGCTGATATTGGATGATTAATAAAATTAGTTCTACTATTTATAAAAGGTGAAAACCTCAAAGAAAAGTCATGAGCTTTCATTTGTTATTGGCTCAAAATGTAATGCAATTAGTGGTGAGCGCGGGTGTAAAGTAAAATTAGATTTCTCCTCCATAGTTATTATGGGTCTCTTTTTGAATGTTATCGCCTTATCTTTTATTTATGAAAATGTCCACATCCCACCACTTTGTCACCCTGTATAATCTAGAGATGGAAACATTTTTCAATCTTGACAGTGACCATTTTAGTTCCAGTACTTTATAACGCATGTTATGAGACTTTGAGCGGTGACCTTTGTCATTAGTCTTTATTGCCTTAACCAGGAATATCATTTCTACAAACCTGTTGCAAATTGCAAAACGATGCCATCATAAAGAAAATCCCCTTAACCAGTATCATAGGAACCAACTTTGAAAGGGTTATTTAAGTTGATTAAAAACTGTAATGGCAGAGTGGACAAGTTTTCTGACAAAGTGAGCTCTCTTGTAGCTTGAGGATTATAATCTTTGTGATATCTCTTGTTTTTGTCTTGCTCGATGTAAAATAGTTATGTTATTTGACTCTTACAGACGGTCACGGGGCCAATAAATTCAAAGTTAATTTTTCAAATTCTTGTACATTTATTTTTTTAGGAAGAGGTTTCACTCTCATGAAACCAGGTAAACAATACACAACATTGGTTAAATTCATCCTTTTGTGCATTACACCCAAGATGAATTTGACATTGGAAAAGTTGTTTGAGATAATTAAGCATTTGAACATGAACATGGTTGGCTCTTAAATATCTGTCCATAAGGTGTATGTGATCTCACAGAGACTGAGAGCCAGGCCTCCTCATCCAGCACCACTATGTGATCTCACAAATGCGCTTCTGGAAGAATGGTCAAAAATCCCATAAACACTCCTAAACCTTCCCAGAAGAGTTGAAGCATCATATTGAACCCTATGAATTAGGAATGGAATGTCACTTAAGCTTATGTGTGAGTGAAAGCAGGTGAGCCAATACTTTTGGCAATATAGTGTATTTCGGATTTGAAATGGTAAGAACATTTTGTATTAAGAGTTTGAGCCAGAACATTGTAATTTGAAGAAGGTTTGCAGAGTAATAAGTAGTCACTGAAATAAAATTAATTCCCATCTTTATTTTTCCATCTTTGTCTTACAGAAAAGCACTCCCTCACTTACATCTACACGGGTTTCTCCAAACCTGTGAATCTACCAGGAATACATGAGTTCACTGCTATGGGTTTACTGGACAACCGGATGATCGACTACTATGACAGTGACTATCCAGTTAAAGTTCCCAAAGAGGACTGGATGAAACAGCATCTTGAAAAGGAGTACTGGGATAAAGGCACCCAGTCCAGAAAGAGTAAACAGCAATGGTTCAAGGTCAACATCGACATATTGATGAAACGAATGAGACAGAATGATACGGGTGAGATTTGATTTAAACATACCCAGAACCAATAAAAACATTAAGATAATGACTACTGTAAACTATCACTGATAAATATCAATTCTAAACACCAGAGTTATTACCACAACACCACTACAGTTAATTTATTCTAAAACTTTTCTTGCCTGCATATAATCTTTTATTTCTTAGTTTTTAATTTTTTCTCCTATGCCTTTCCTACAGATACCCATATTCTCCAGTGGATGTGTGGCTGTGAGGGTGAAACTCAGCCTGATGGGTCACTGAAGTTTATCCGTGGGATGAACATGTACAACTATGACGGAAACGACTTTCTGTCCTTTGACGACGCTGAACAGGTTTGGGTTGCTCCCACTGTGGCAGCAGAAGAAACCAAGAGGAAGTGGGATGAGGTCCAGGTGCTGAAGGAATACACCAAGGGCTACCTGGAGAAGGAGTGCATGGATTGGATGAGCGTATTTAGAGACTTTGGGAAAGAGAACCTTTTAAAAGTCTGTATGTATAATATAAAATATGCTTTTATGGTCCTCAGAGTTATTCAATATTGTATATGTAAATTCATCAAGATGTACATGTAGATTTTGATTAATCTAAACTAGATGTATACATCTAGATTAATCAAAATCTAGTTTTATCAAATTCAGTATGTAAAACTTAATTCATTCGGTTTTATATACTCAAAATCAGTTTTCCTAAATACTTTGAATAAATTAATCAAATGTAATCTATTTTCCTTTTGAATCAAAGCATTGTAGACATCTTTAAATGTACACTTAAAGTAACCAGACATTTATAAAATAAGCAGATGATTTGTTGAAGAAAGGCAGCTTTTTTCTGTTCAGTGATAACTTGTTTTTAATAAATTTTAAACTTAGAAATAAGACTGAGTAAAGTTCAAGTGATATAATCACTGAATTGCTTCCCTGCTAATGCCATATTTAATTTTCTCTTTCAAGCTCCACCTGAAGTCCATTTGTTCACTCAAAAGGCCAAAATTGAATTAAACATTATCTTGACATGTCTGGCCACGGGTTTCTACACCAAAGACATCATTCTGCAGATCAAAAGAAATGGGCGTGTCCTGACAAGAGAGGATGGGTTGGTGACCACTGGAGTTCGACCAAATAATGACGACACTTTCCAGAAAAAAGACTATGTGGAGATTTTGAAGTCTGATGCTTCCACCTTCAAATGTGAAGTCATTCATCCTGGCTCTAACATGAACGTTGAAACAGAATGGGGTGAGAAACCTTTTGTTGCACTTCTCATATAACACTTGTGGATGGTAGAGGAAGAACGAAGGGAATGTGAATGGGTGTTGATATGCAGAAGATCAGACCGATAAGGAGGGGGAAAGTTATGGATTGCATTGAATGTAGTAAACAGGATTTCAAGTTCATTCCTGAATGTAACAGAAAGCCAGTGAAGCTGTTGTAAAATTGGAGTAATGTAGTGAAATGAGGCCAGACTATGGACCAAAATGGAAGCAGAGTGGAGGGATAGGAATGGACGAAGAGAGTACTGTCCAGAATGACACCCAGACTTTAAACCTGACGGGTTGGAGAGACCAGAGAACTGTCAATGGTGAGGGAAAAGTTATTGACTTTAGATAGAGTAGATTTGGTGCCAATGAGTAGAAACTCTGTTTAATTACTGTTTAATTTGAGGAAGTTTGATGCAAACCAGGATTTTATTAAATCTAAACAGAAAGTGAAAGGGTGGGAGAATTTGGTGCAGTGGATAAAAATATCTGAGTGTCAGCTGCAAAACAGTGGAAGTGGATGTTAAATTTACGAAAGATAAAGGATATTGTGTGTTTTAAAGGCACATTATGATAGTATAATCAAGGAAGAATGTAACCTTCAGTTGTTATAAAAATGCTACATATATCAAATGTGACTTAAAAGATATTGACTTCCTGATTTAACACCTTGAAATTGGGCCTCTGTCCCTTTAAAAGCTATTGTTCTTTCTGAAACTATCTTCAGGAAGTCATCACATCGTTCCTCTATTAACCCTTTAATAACATTTTTACCAGCGTTTCACTGAGAAGTAGAACCTATCATAAGCTCAGCAGATGTTTGCTAATTACTGCTGGCGAGTCTGATGTAGCTGATTGGGGAAGTTGTGGGAGAGTCCAACAAGACATTTTGGACAGCTGACTAGTTATTATTATTCAGCTCCCTATTAATTAAAACCTAATTTCATGCTCTAATCTTCTTTCACTAATATTTCCTGTGACTAATAAAAACCTGTTCCATTGTTTTTGTAGTATTACACCAATTACATAAACCAGTAACATGTTATCTCTTATAAAATAGTGCCATTAAAAAAAAATTACAATTTCTTAATGTATTTTTAATTAACTCCTCCTTCTTTTTATCCCTCTAAGAAATAAAAAGGCATACAGGATATAAATAATAAGCATAAACTAAGAGTAAAAGATGACAAGACTGATGAGGCCCAGCCTAGCCACCTTGAGCTAATAGGAAATAAACAGGAATTATAGAATATAATAAAAATAAGAAATAAATACAGGGAAATAATACAAGCAAAGAGTCTAAACAACATGGCAACTGGCTAAAAAAACTGAATACCGTTACCCTAACTTTCCTAATAGAACCTGCATTTTGTATTTACTGTGGTGATCACTGTGGTTGTATACATGTGTTTTCTAAAATTTGTTACATTCAAATGTGAGAAGAAATGTGAGAAGAAACAATCATAGAATAAGAAATACAACACTGGAAGTTTTTAGGATATTTTTGTAACATACAGATCTAAATTGGAAGTGGTCACATTAAAACCTGCAGATGTATTGAAAGTAAACTAAAACTAATATGAAATTTCTTTTGTTTTAGATCACAGTTTTCTCAAAGAAGATGGAAACATGGGTTTTGTCATCGGTGTTGCCACGGTTGTGGCCGTTGTGATGACATGTGTGTACCTTAGGCTGAAGAGAATCCAATATGGTAAGATTTTTCTCCTCCATCAGTTGTAAATAAGGATAAATAAACATTTGTAATTAAAAGGTTTTAAAAAGTTATTATTAAAGAGTAGTGAAAATCACATTTACACAAATACACATCCGTTACCTAGTCTGTTGGCTTCACAAATAATGTGTTTTAAAATGGTTCTCTGCTGGTTACAAAGGTCTATTATTTTATTACGGACTTTATGGGGTATCAAAGGTCATTCTCAGTGGTTATACAGTCAGTAGCTACATAACAAAGTTTATACTGAAGTTTTGGATTTGTTTAAGAGTCACCTCTAAGTTGTATGCATCAGTATATAGTAAGATTAATCAAGAAATCATCCATTCATTCATTTTCTAACACCCTTATCCCTTAGTGGGGTCAGAAGTGTTGCTGGTGCCTCTCCAGCTCCGGGTGAGAGGCGGGGTTCACCCTGGACAGGTCGCCAGTCTGTCGCAGGGCAACACAGAGACACACAGGACAACCAACCATGCACACACACTCTCACCTAGGGACAATTTGGAGAGGCCAATTAACCTGACAGTCATATTTTTGGACTGTGGGAAGAAACCAGTACCTGGAGGGAACCCACACATGCACAGGGAGAACATGCAAGCTCCATGCAGAAAGACTGGGGCTGGGAATCAAACCCAGAACCTTCTTGCTGCAAGGCAGCAGCTCTACCAACTGCACCACTGTGCAGCCCATATCAAGAAATCAAGCATTCATTTATGGTTCTGATAAGGAAATATTTGGGAATGTTCATAATATCTTGGTATTGTAAAAGATGACAGAGCTCCCGTAGAAAATAGAGTCTGCTTACGGCCTTTATGTACAGCACATTAGTGTTTGTAGTCCACTGTAGCTTCCAGTCTGATGTAATACCAAGGTTCTTGCAAGATTGAATCTGCTATACACATCTGACCCTGATATAGAGATTGGGAGCAAATGTGTTTTCTTACAGCAGAAACTAACAATTTCCTTGGTCTTGTTTACATTAAGTAGGAGTTGGTTCTTTCTGCACCACATCACAAAATTGTCCACCAATTGTCACCAAAGTTAAACCAGTGCCTTAAATAACCAACCAAAAAAAAAAAAAAAAACAAGTGGCTTTACCGAAGACAAAATCAAGCAGAAGTTGGTTTGCAAAAGCTGACTACAATGTGCAAATGACTTAACTAATAATTTAGAAGTTTCCTGCCTTTGTCGCCTTTATTTAGTTTTACCTATGGTTAACTTTTTGTTTTAGTTGTAATACTTTTGTTTTGAAGAGACAGTTTGTCATTTAACTGTTAAATGAGGAATGAGTTACATTTGTCAACAGAGTGGCAAGAATGAAAAGCCTTAGTTAGTTGCATCAGAGCCCCAATACAACCCTCTGTGCATCCCGACTCAGTCATGGAAGACGTTGATTTGTTGTATTGTTATTGCTGAAAGACATGCATATTTTCTGAAGTTATCCTTTCAGTTGCACATTCAGGATTAGAGTAGCGCTCTTTATAATTACTCCACAGTATTTTTATGTTTCAACTTTGTCCTAATTGTACAATAAAAATTTTATGTTTAATTCTTACGTGAATCTACGCAAGAATAAAACATTGCGTTTTATGATATGATATTATATCATAATGATATGATACTATCATATCATTATTCTATTATCATAGACGCCTCATGCTCCGCTCTCGCCTATTGTCGCTGACGAGATTTAGGGCGGCCATCTTGGAGCGGTAGACCACTCCACTCAGCCTTATGTGTTTAGTAGGAAAAATTACGCATCAGCGCATTTAATCAATCATAACACGTTTTTTTGTTACTGGGAACTATATTCAGACATCTATCAAAGCTACATTTAATAACAATTGTATTATTTAAGTATGTTTTTAATACATAGTTCAGCATATTTAAATATGATTAGTAGCTATAACAATAGAATAGGAATGGAATATTCTGATATCGATGTATGATGAGCATATTACAAAGCACAACCGTGGATAATTTATTTAATAAATTATTTAGTAATATCAGTACATATTTATATAACTATACAAACACAAATAAATAATGAATAATAATGACAAATAAATAATGATTAATACTGAATAATAGGGGAGACCGGGTATGGTTGTAACACTTTTTGCTCCAGCAACTATAACTCACAGAATTTTTGAGCTAGAGTTTTCAAACTTTTATACAAAA
>CAEGAF010109830.1:0-34037 GCA_903067075.1 Micropoecilia bifurca | reverse complement strand
CTCTCCAAATTGTCCCTAGGTGTGAGTGTGCATGGTTGTTTGTCCTGTGTGTCTCTGTGTTGCCCTGTGACAGACTGGTGACCTGTCCAGAGTGACCCAGCCTCTCACCTGGAACATTAGCTGGAGACTGGCACCAGCACCTCCTGACCCCACTAAGGGACAAGGGTGTCAAGAAAATGGATGGATGAATGGAAGTTTTTTTTTAGGAAACCACAGCAAAATGCTACTTTGTGTAGGTCTGTGAGACACAATACCAATGTATTAGACATTTTGTAAAGTGATAAAATGTCTAATAGTTCAAAGGGTGAACAAGAAGACTAAAAACCATTCAGTTTTTATTTCCCTACCTACATTGGTATGCATATTGTTGCATGCAATATACATGAAAATGCTTGCAGCGTCCAGAGAACTATGTTGTAGCTGTGAATATACAATAGTGAAAGTGATTCTCCAGGGTGTTATTTTCTCTAAAAGCTTTGACAGATTATGTATGAAAGTAAAATAGTATATGACGATATGCTAAGGAAAACTACACAAAACAAAACTCCAAGAGTTTTATGACATCTTATGGTTGAAGATTTGATTACCGAGGATATGCTGATATGACATATGAAATATGATCCTCTCTCTTGCCTAATCAATACATTTAATTAGCCCTCACTGGATTGAAGAGGCGATATAAAAAAGGGAAATGCTAATAAAATATTAGACGCTTTTTAAACTGAGAAGCTAAAACCTTGAGCCAAGGCCCTGAAAGCCCTGATGGGATCAAGACTGGAGACGAGGAGAGTAATCTCTGTCTATTTGTATCAAGCCACAGGCTACAAGGAGATCAGGGCTTCACTTTGAATTTCTTAAAAAAAAAAAATCTGATTTAAACTCCTAAATATATCCATCCCAGTTACCTGCAGTAGCTCCTTGACTGCATACTAACTCCATTTCAAAGTTGTCTATATCTTGCTGAATCAAAGCGGTGAGGTATAATTACACTTCCATCACAGTGTTGGACTGAGCTTCAAGCAACGACAGCTCTTATTATCTGGTCTCAACTCTGACATTAACATTCACTTTGAGGGGAAATGTCAAAAAGGTTCAAAAGGGTATTTATCGCATTAATGTTATCCCAGCAGCTCAAACAACCGTCTCGGTTTTGCAGAAAGCTGTTGTTAACTTAAGAGGTTCCAGATTGTGTCCCTAGGGATGGTAAGAGGGGTAACTCAGGTTAATCAGGCAGGAGAAATTTAAGAAAACAGACTCTCTAATTCTGGATGAATGCCTTTGCCTTGTGACTGATTGCATTCTGTTTGTTAAACTGAGTAAAATGTGTATCAGGTACGTCTTTGTTTGATTTGAAAGATTAATTACCAAGACATCCAGTGCTGAGCAAATGTATTCACACCTTTGAACCTTTCCACCTTTCCACGTTTTGCCACATCACATGGAGAAACTTCAGCAGGTTTTATCTGAATCAAAATGAGATAGACCAACAAAAAATGATGCATCATTGTGATGTATGCAGAATAGATGGTTCTCAAGCTTTTATCAAATAAAACCTTGAAAACTGGTGTCTGTTTACATTTAAATCCCTTTAATCTGATACTCTTATATAAAATGAGATGAATTTACTTGTTTTGAGAAGTCCCATAGCTGGTCCAGCTTAACCTAATGTCACTATGAAAGCAGCAAAGATTAGCGGATGCACTTTAGTGAGCAAACAGCATCAGCAAACATGTGTGTAGAAACACAATTCATTTTCTACTGAAACATCCCCACTGTGAAGCATGGTGGTGGCAGCATCATGCTAAAGAGGCAGACGTTCTCCATTTAGTCAGTGGACACGACATCCATTTTTATTATTTTAAATGAAAAACATGTTGCTTTTTTATCATCCCATATTCTGTAACTTTAATCTGACACATTTATTCAAATAATAAAAGAAAGGAAAATAACAATTGTCCTTTCTTTTCTTCATAATAAAAGATCATAAAGTTCATGTTGTATAACCTTTGGAGCCTCTTGTTCATGATTCCACTAAACATATGGTTTTCAGTCTCTGTTGGACTTTCCTGGTTAAATAAAGGTAAAATAAAGAAACAAATATCTGCACACATATATATTTTTTTTATCAATCCCACACATGGGCATAGAAAAGCAGTAGCAGGGTGAAACATTGCTGCACATGTAAAATGTTCATTCTTATTCCCTCATGAGAGATCCTGTTGAGTATCTATGACATTTAAGAGTAAGTCCTCCACAGCAATTACACTGCAAAAGGAGAGAAAAAATGCTTCATTCGTGCTAAACTTTATCGTCAGAGAAACACAAATTACTCTCTATTCAATGCATTAAATAAAACAAATGACTTCATGTGCTTCATGTGATTAAAACACATTTTCTGTGAAATCGGACAGCCATATGACTGTCCTACTAAATATTGGGGTAAAAAAATCAGACTGGTTAATGAAAAAAAAACAACCTAATACAACTAGAGGAAAATAGAAAACTGCTTCGGGAAAAGCGGTGCTTCTATTGATAGCCTGACTAAATACACTTCCAAAAGAGATTGTTGGAGGAGATATAGGAGCCCCTGATACCCAGAAGCACACTGGAATGGCTTGTGCGCCTTGTAATAAGAAGCAAATTTATAAGACAGACACTTTCATTGTGCCATTAAGAAATACAATAATGTTTCCTTCCTGCTGCAGGAAAACACTACTTTAAAGGTAAAATTAGATGGGGGGAAAACACATGTGCAGTGTCTGCAAAGGAAACACAAAGATTATGTGATTATCTAGGTTTTATTATAAAACTGGCTTTAAAATCAGCTGCCAAATACGCAGATGTGTAATGAAAAACAGCAGATTGCAGGAGCCTTCACACTCCTTCCGCTCTTCCAGATTTATTTACATTTTGACTATTTTATAAGAATTTTATGAGATAGATGAACACAATGTAGTGTTAGTCTATCTCATAACTGTGAAATAGAAAGACGATAATACATGGTTTTCAAAACAATGTGCCGTACATCCATACGTAGCCTCGTTTCATTCATGAATTTGTTGAACCACCTTCCTTTTTAGTCACCAATTCAAATCGTCTGAGATGTGCCTCTACACTTTTAACTCATTCTTCATTTACAAGTCTTGCCACAGATTCTTAAATAGATCTATGCATAGACTTTGACTGGGTCATTGTAACACAAGAACACTTTAATCCAAGCTCTCTCATCCTAGTAGATGTCTTTTTATTTTAAATTTTGGTATCGACTTCTCTACTTGGCTTGTTTCTGTCTTTCTCATTTTTCATCTTTTCAGATTGTGCTTTTACTTGAAACTATTTCAGAGTTGAGGATCAGATTTAGATTACAACAGATCAATCAGGACTCTTTGGAAGACGAAGTGTTGTATCTCACTAAAGGCTTGTAGTTTTCCGTTAAAAGTAAATCCATGATGCTGCCAACGCCACGAGTTCAGGGTGATCTGAATAGAAACCAAGTTTTGCTCTGTGAGAAGTTAAAAACGTAAAAATCAAACCCTGTTTGATCTTGTCCACAGCTTTTCTGCTGCGTTCTCTGGTTTCCGTGATGTATGTTTCTTAACGTTCTCTAACAAACAGAATATTTAGATTCATATTTGACTAAAATACAACTCCATCTAAAACAACTCGGACCACATATTCTCGTTATCTCCTTATTCCCGTTCTGTCTGACAGGAAACAATGGATGGCCTCTGCAGACCCGTTTCCCCATTGCTTATTTTTGTTGTAATTTCTGTTGTGTATATGCTTATTTATGCATATTTTTATGAGTGTGAGTGCCCCATAAGGTCAACAGTCTCTAAACAAATTGGAAACTCTGACTCACTTGGGTCCTCCTTCTCTGTCCGTCAGCGCTGACAGGATGTCGTGCTAATGCAGCGTGCAGCCCATGGTGGCCTGTAGCCATACAGGACCTTGCAGAGACATATGGCCTTATTATTGCTTTTGTCTCTGGAGGTGGGGGTCCAAGGGATGGAACGGGTGAGATTAAGTGTGTGCGCAGCACAGGTGTCTTGTGTGTGTGTGTGTTTGTAAGTGCCTTGCTATCCCCTAGAGTCGGCATCAAGATCCACCGATTCACATTCTCTACCTTCACTCAGCAGAGGAGGAAAATGGAATGGCTAGTTAGAGAACACACACACACACACACACACACACACACACACACACACACACACACACACACACACACACACACACACACACACACTATTCTCACGTCAACACAGACACACAAACAGCGCGCTGCATCCCAGGTGTGTGCCTGAAGGATGATTGAGAGCCAACCCTGTGTCTGAAAGTGTCCCTCGGGGACTGAAATATTCATAGCTGTGGTCCCATTGTTGTCTCAGTGCTGTTGGTGGCTGAATCCTAAATGGCATACATAAGTGCTCTTGATATTACGTGCAGAAACGAGGGCAAAAGTTGCAGTAATACATCAACCTTCACTTGTATATTACCGCTGCTGTGGCAGAGGAGGTTGCATAATTTCCTTATCTGCTTCCATTCCTCAAACCGAACCTGACAGGGAAACAACAAAAAAATTTGGGGAAACAAAATGAAAATCATAAGATGATAACTGATGTGGACCAAAACATTAGTTTTGTAACAAAGATTTGTATCCAGCAGTTTTTGACATTTCCTTCCGTTAAGCATAAAGATATACCCTGCAGGGCCTTGCAGAATATTCATACCCCATTAATATTCCATATTTTGTCCTGTTGCCATCAACTTTCATGTATTTTGTTGAGATTTTCAAAGTAGACCAACACACAGCAGCCTGGCCGTTGCCAGCTTCACTCGATTCTCATTTCCCTTCAGTGCTCCGTCTAGGATTCCTCCTGGTGAAATTCTCCAGTAGAATTTTGTACTGTTCAATCAGCCAACAAAAGAAGAAGTTGTGTTGGGAAAAATTGTTCGTTTTAGAACTGTAGTCAGCCTGTAGTTTGACAATGGCAGCGGAGGAAGTGAACGAAGTCGTTCAGTCTGCATTGGTCATGCTTCCAAATATTGAGCAATTAAAAGTCGGAGCAAGAGGAATGCTTAAGACATTTTACTGCTGCTGCTCTCATTAACAACTATCTCATGTGACAATTTTCATTAAGCTTCCCAGTGTAGCTTCCTTCACAATTGAGCTGGCATATTACGTACGTCACGGTCAAACATCAGTGACTGGGTAAAATCAGACCCAACTTCTTCAAACTCCTCTCCTCCAAGAAGCAACCAATTCTCAATGGCTAATTTTCAGATTATGGGCTGAACATTGCCCTGTGGGCTGTTCAAAGCCTCGGATATTGTTCTGCCACCTAAGATTGTTTTTTTTTATCTTCTACCCAAGAATGTTTATGGCCTGCCTACTGTTCTCCCCAGTATCTAAATTTTATTTAGTGGCATCAGAGAAAAACGAGCCAAAGTGAACACATTTTTGAGTCGGTGTTGTTTAAAGCAGCAAATCCAGCACGCGAGTCTAAAAGAGTATTTACACATTCTCTGAGTTGTTCTTTGCCTCTTTTTTCATTAATCCGGTTGTCCTCAGGCAGTCAATTAGCTGTGAAATCTCTGATCAATGTGAACAGTAAAAGCATGCCCTATGAAGTTAAATGAGGATTAATTATTGAATATGAATCCCCTTTCTTGCAACGTAATGTGCCAAAAAGCACAACAAGGAGGTTCAGAGGAACTGGAAGAGAAGGATGTTTTCATTTAAAGACCCCTGTGGGTTAGGATAAAGATAAGAGAAGATCACATTATAAACTAACATCTGTGTTTGCTTTAGGTTTTAGACTTTTATTGGCTGAGGAAATAAATTCCAACTACTATTTTAGTGAAATTGAAAGCAACGGTCTGCAGCCAAGGAGCTAAAAAACGATCGGCACCAATATAGAAATAAGTCAGAGCTTTTTCTGGGAGTGCATACATCCAATAAGTCTGAATAAATGTTATTCCTGATCCACATCTGCATCAAAAACAAAAGTTTCGGTACTTTCTTTCCCACCAACGCCTGTACATAACCAAGAAAAGCAACCAAACTAGTCCTAATGGAGCAGGAAGACCCACCTGAATGAACCAATAAACAACAAAAAGTCTGAACAAAAAAACTTGGAGGTCAGTGCTTTCATAAAGTCAGAATTGTACAATTATTGTCCATGATGAATTCTTTGATGTGACTTAGTGATTCCAAAAGTCAGTCTAAGCAATAAGTATTAGGAAGGATCTTAATTCAGGCCAAGGATCTTGTGTCTTCATTAGCAGCCCCTATGATCCTCTGCCTCAGCAAAGGTGGATTTATTTTTAGTCCAGCACTTGATTGTTTTGTCCCCATCCTGTCAGGATCTTGAAATATGAAATAATTGTTTTCCTTCATCTAACCTTGTGCATCTCAACAGCCCTGAAATACTAAAAGACACAAAACGTATTTTTGCCTTTGCCATTTAACCCTTTTGGGACTAAGACTTTAAGTATTTTAAATCTGGATATCTTGATTATGTGAATGCTGGACAAAAAAGTCGCGCGAAAGCCAAATCTATGTGCAGATTCTGAATTTTTGAGGCTAACGGATGTAAAAAATTTTAACAAAGAGTTTCCATTTCCGAGACTCACGTTTGAGTTTCCGTTTCAATTGATTACCTCCTTCATTTGTTTGGCCTCCTTACTTACTTACAACCTGCTAGTAAATATCCTGCAGCAGCACCGAATGAAAATTCTTGCAAGTTCTTTCCTGCATTCATGATTTTGATCAGGAGTGGATTGGCAGATAGAAGCAAAACATACCTACTGGATTTTGGGTTGGATAATATTCAATTCAGGTTTTATTTTTAAAAGAATCATCTATTTTTTTTAAGAATATTCAACACATTTTTTTTATCTGGTTATAATATATTGCTATATTAGATCTCGCCATACACAAAACGAGACTCACATTTGAGACTCCAATTCGAGTCACATTTACGTTGCAAAAATGAAAACTCAAATTCAACTTGTGCCCTGAAGACTTGAGACTTTACCTGGATAGCAGGTAAAGTCTGGATAGCAGGTAAAGTCTCAAGTCTCAACAGACTTGACACTGTTAATAAGACTTGCTTCCTTGTTTACAAGTCCAAATTATCGACTTTCTGCTCAAACAACCTCAACTTTGTTTACCAGACAAAGGTAATAATTACTGATTAAGTATTGTTCTTTAGTGACAAAATTCAGTGGCTCTAAAGACATTTTTGGGAAACTCCCACTTAGACATGCAAAGTGCAATTATAGTTGATTTGTAAAAGGTGGAATAAAGGGACACTGGCAGATGCAGCTAGTAGAACGGGTCATTGGGAGTAAGGCTATGTTTGTTTTTGCACATCCTCCATTTTCCCCCCAGCACTGACTCACTTCAAGATTTCCTTGGAGTGGCCGATGCCGGAGCCCTTTTTGTCAGGCGTCCCGAGGCAGCTGGACTTCTGCAGGGTCTGTTTCCCTCGGTCCAGCATCATGGTTGAGGTTGCCGTGGCAATGACAGCCACTGCGTCACGTACTCTGGCCTCGATGTTGTAGTCCCATTCGTCATATGACACAGAGATGAGCCCTGAGAGAGAGAGAAAAAGCACGAGAGATGAGGTGAGAAAAAGGCAAGATTGAAGAAAAAGGAAACAAAAGAGAAAGTGAGGGGGAAGAGACAGAACAGTGAGACAGGATGCAGAAAATAGCAGGCAGAGAGCTGTTAAAAATTCCCCGAGGGCGAAGGCTTCCATGAAAAAAAAAAACAAAAACGCATTTTGTTAGAGAAGCAAAACTAATAGTGAAAATATAAATCAAATTCTTAGCAAAATACTGAAGAGATCACTCTCAATCAAGTATAGTACACTTTAAAAAGACTACTATTGGTTAAAAATAGAAAGAGATAGCTGAATCGGAACATCAGTCTAGACTGTGAACCCCCCTTTCCAAACGCTCACTTTGTTGCTCTTGGCTTTTCAAGCATGAGAAACTGCTTGCTATCAAATGTCGACATTCATTTCTTACACCCAAACAACTTTTGGGGTCATTTTTTTTCTCGTCTTCTTTTTTACAGCCTGTACTGTAAATGAGTCAGAAAATGGCAAATCTGCATTCTTTTTTGGTCATATTTCAGCGTGTCAAAGAAATTTAACAACAACCCCTAACTGTTCTTTATTTTCTATCTGAAACAAATGATAATTAAAAAAAAAAGGAAATTCAGATCAGCTCTTTGTGGCAAGAGAAGAGATGTTCACTAAAGAGCCACAGCGATAGGGCCTGACGTTTAGGAGAAATAATTAATGTGGGGGGTTCCGATACAGATGGGCTGCTGCAAAAGCTGCCACATTTAAGTTTTATTAAAATAACACATGTAAAAATATAAAGTCTAAAACAATTCCCAAGCAAAATAACTTTAGATAAATTAAACTCGAAACCCATCTATGCCCCACAGTGACTACCAGAGTAGTGCAAATACTCGAGGAGAACATTTGCATATGCAAAACAGCCCATCTGTCACCTAACTTTATTTTTATACTAATTTTTGGGACACATACTTCTGCTATTATAGATAATCTTGGAGGTAAATACAGTGTCTTAGAAAAGTATGTTTAGCCCCTTTAGCTTTTTAACATTTGGTCACGGTTCGACCCCAGACTTTATCATATTGTATTGGGATTTTATGTGACAGACAAACACAAACATGATTGTGTTGGTCATGTTTTTCATTATTATTTTACAAAATAAATAAAAATAATTGTGGTTAACATTCAGTCAATCTAATACTCTTAAAGAAGATCCAGTATAACCAACTTCCTTAAGAGTTAAACGAAGTTTCCCTGCATTCAATCCAGTCCCAAAATAAATTAATCTGTGAAGCTTTCGGAGGTTTGTTAAGAAGATCAATTTATTCCACTATCTACAAAATGTTAACCTACCTAACCATGTCTGTCAATATAAACTGATCAGAGAGATATAATCAGAGAAATAGTAAAGACAGCCATGGTAACTTTGGAGGAGCTGCAGAGATCCACATCCCAGGCAATGACAATAAGTCAATTATTATTACACACGTTTGGCTTTTATGGAAGTACCAACTTAAAAGGAATTCTCTGAAAGTCATATTGAGTCCTACTTACAGTTACCGACAAGTCATGTGGAGGAAAAAAGAGCTGAGGTCAGATGTGACCAAATATGAAACATCAAACTTGGTGGAAACCTAACTCTGCACATACCACCCCCACTAAGGTGGTGGCAGAATCTTGATGTGGGGATGGATTTCTACACTAGGGACAGGAAACTTAAAAAGAACCTCGCAATTAACTTTCTATATAGCACTACCTTATTAGCAGTGTTATAAGTTGCTGGTTTCAACATAAAGAATGACTCCTGACTGCATTCTGCTGCATATGCTGCATTCCTAGAGTCACTGATATGAATTATTAGTTATTTTCATACCTATAGGGAAGACAGATGGAACGTGGTCTGCATCACCAGCTACCAGCGAAGGTACGATCCAGGTGTAGCCATAACCTGTCAGGCCGACGGAGTGGGCCACTTCAAAAATGGTGGACGCTTCCTCCTTGGTGCAGTAGAGCAGGATGACTGGACTCTGCAGCTTCTTCATCTGATTCTGGATCTTAGAGTCTCCGTCGTCCACAGACATGTCCAATATGATGACTTCTTCAAGCTCCCAGCCCACAAAGCTGTTCTCAATTGTGCTGCGTACCTGGTTTAAAAGGAAGAGGTGAGCTGAGGAAGTGTCAGGCGATGGAGTGTGGAGATGCATCCTCCCAATTCTACACAACTACTCTGTACACAACCCTGGAGAGTTGGAAAGAGCGTTCAATTTTCTGTTTTAACAAAACTAAAATGAGACAATCTGTTTCCCATAAGCTTTAGGCAGGAAAGGAGCTGTGCTGGAGGCACTGTGGTACACCAGTAGCACAAAACCACATGAAGATGGAGGTGCTGTGACACTAAAAGTAATTCGCTGTCTTTCTGTTTGCACTTACTCCTGAATTTTTAATCAAAATAAAGCATACAGATGAAAATAACATGTCTTTGGAGTTCTGTTTTTAGGAGCAACCCAGAGAAATGCTGACAGTTATTTAAATATAGTACTTGTTGCTAGTTTGCACATTTTTGTTTACAAAAGTCGTGTCCGTTTTCCCTGTTTTCCCTCAATCTGAGACTATGGTTGTATCTTTTGTTGAAAGGCAAATTGGTTCAGATAGACTTCAGTTGTTCTATTTATTTATTTATTTGGGGCATTTAAAATGTCTTCCAGTTCCAGAGTAAAGTGTTCTTTAGAAATTAAAGTTGACTGATTTTCAGAGGGTGTACTTACTGTATAATGCCATTATTATTATTATTATTATGTTACTTGAAAACTGTCTCAAAAAGGCAATGTTATTGATTATCACAGTCATTTTTGGGACAATTTATTTTTGAGCAAAAATTGTTATAACAGGACTAAACAGTACTGTGCAAAAATACTGGATTATACTTTAAACTTAAACAGGGAGTGCCATTATCTTTCAGTTCATACACCCTGCCAGCAGGGGGCCCACTTGAGCACTTGGCTTCTCACACACAACATAAAACTTCAAATTTCTAGCTAAAATTTGGAAGGAGAAAAAAATCTGAATTTCAAACTATGGTCTGATGAAATTGTTTAAATTGTCATAATTTAATGTGATTATTCCTTAATTTCTGCTGTTTGTGTCTGCTAGCGTCATGTTTTATGCATACTGTATTCGTGACTAAATCAATAAATAAATTACCACTTTCCATGTGCACATTCCATTGTAGACACGACCAATTAATCGAAATTGTCCTTCCCCTTTTACTGAGTCTGCACTAAAAAGCTGCACACAGGACACATCTGCCAGACCAGATGAATGAGAGGAATAACCTTGTCAAGACATCTAATCTGCTGTTACGAATTTGATAGCGAGATGGTCAAGAAGACACATTGAAGAAAACTTATTGGTATGCAGCTTGGTAAATCATGAAATCAGGAATGCTAAGTGGGCAAAGAGTCAAGCTTAGACAGCCTGGACAGCTTATAAGAAATGCTCTCACTGAGGAAGCTGGTGGGAGTTGGACTCAAGCTACGGAACTTTTTCTGCATTCACAAGAAAGACGCATAGCTGTAAAAAGTCACGTTAAATGCATTTTGCTGAAGTGTGCCGAGGCAGAACCGATTACCGGACTCAAGATTTGCAAAGATTTGTTTTATAATAATCAACGTTTTTGAATAAAACAGATTGGGTAGATCATTTGATATGAGAAAGTCTAATATTACAGATAATACGCTTTTTACAACTGCTAAATTACTCAGGTTGTTTTTATCTGTATTCTTGCTTAAGGTCATGTATAAAACTTTAAAAAAATATATATGTAGATATATTTGACTTGCAATAGTCAATATGCAATATTGCAGGAATGCTGCCTAGTAGGACTAGTTATTGCTTTTCCTGTTTAAGCTAAAAGTGGTTTAATTTTTTGCATAAGTCATGTAAAACAATAACATCTATACTTTCTACTGTAATACTATAGGTAAGTAAGACAAGCCCATGCTACTAGCAGTACAAAAGGCTTATTTTGTCTTATTAAAACTGTATGTTATTGATACTTGTGTGTACTTAGGAAACCACATTTTACTCACACAGCTATAAAAAGACATTTTGTCCAGGGGTGTTCAAACTTTTGCATGCCTCTGGATTAGTAAGTTGATACAAAGTGAATCTGACCACTGTAAAAAGCTCCTCAGAGGAGCATGAGCTTCTTCTTTTATATTCTTATTTTTTCTTCTATTTTTAAATGGTTTGCTGCTTTAATATTCAAAGCAAAGATGCTTGACACTGCTGCGCTATCACTATGAAATTTGATTAGATGACTTTCAGTAACCTTGTCGTGTTTCTCAGATGTTCTAAGTTATTCAGGAGCTCATGCTCCTTTTTTATTTTAACTGGTCTGTTCCCTGCCTCAGAGATAAGCAGGCTGAAGCTGCTTTCAGAAGGGCATATTAAGCCTTCTCCATTAAAGCAAAGAGAAACGGGAGGGAGCTATCCACTTGGAGCAAACTCTGACAAACTTTATCATTTTGAAATGCTAATAATTAGGGCTTCAAAACCAGAGGATATGTGCCTGGAGACAGATGAGTTTCAGACCATTTCAGTAGCTGAACTCAGTTCTGACAGAACGAATCCCATAAAGCGGAAGATAAGAATAAACTTTAAGGGATTTTGCTTGGATTGCAAAAAGGAAAAGACAACTGTTACTGCTGCAGGATCATGCTGCCAAAGCGTCTTTTTGTACGTTTACCTTGTTGATAAAGTCCTGGTACCCGGGGTAGTATGTGGTGACGATAGAGAAGATGTACCAGTCATACTCCTCCATAATGTTCAACATGACGGATGCTTGTTGCTCGATGGAGGGGCCAAACTGGAAGAACATGGAGTGGTCGTCCTGGAAACCAGAGACAGGGGACCAATCAGCAAACAAGGTCATGAGTCATACATCATGGGAGAGAGCAAGAAGGTTTAGTGCATGGATAATTTTGGAGCGTGTCCAGTTCCTGAGAGCCTCAGAAACAAAGGAAGTCTTGCATCACTGAGCTTTTTTCTGTTTGTTCAATGTGAGACAATTTGACACATTTAGTTATTTAAGTAATATTCTTCTCCACATAAGTAATTTAGTCAAATATTAAAGTACATAAATTGACATTTACTAAAGTGAACATTTGGTTGCTGAAGTATTCCTAACCCTCGAGTTTTTGCCAAGTTATAACCACATACTTCAATGTATTTTCTTGGAACTTTATGTAATAGACACTACAGTATTTCCCGCACTATAAGGCGCACCGGATTATAAGGCGCACCTTCAATGAATGGCCTATTTTAAAACTTTTTTCATATATAAGGTGCACCGCATTATAAGGCGCATAGAATAGACACTTCAGTTTGGGTTGCGCATTTGTTCCGTACTCTATTATTACACATCCACATTTGTAAAGAAGTGGTCCCCGAGTACTTTATATAGTAGTCTGCCTCAGTCGTAGTTTCACTCACGGTGTTGCTGTTGCGATATTGTGCCCAATTGTTTTCTGGGTTACACAGACCAACCAACAGGCTGCCACCGCTGCCTCTGTCTCTCCTCCCCCGCCGCCCCCCGGCTTAAATATATAGGGGCTGGTCCCTTGGTAACCCTAGTCAAAGCACCCCGGATGAATGTCTAAAGCCACTTTATTGACATAAAGAATGTCAACAAAACAGTCCGACTCCGGTCGGCGAGGAGAGCCTTCCGCGACTGTGCCGGGACATGGTCGGACGATGGTCACCCTTCTCCGTTCGCGCACAGCATGTTGGTGGAGAACCTGGTGCTACATAACCTGCAGACGAACTGATTATCATGTCGGTAGGGTAGATAGGTCAGTCAAATTGTATTAACAAACCAGTGTTCTAACAACTATCCCAGCATGCACCACACGCTTCTTCTTCTACGGGCAAAAATGAAGTCGGCGGCTGCTTAGCGTAGCTGCTAGACCTGTTGTCGCTCAATATTGGTCCATATATAAGGCGCACCGGATTATAAGGCGTACTGTCAACTTTTGAGGAAATTGAAGGTTTTTAGGTGCGCCTTATTATGCGGAAAATATGTAGTGCATTATTGTAAAGTGATAAGAGAAATGATAAATGCTTTTTAAAATGCTGCGAATAAAAATGGCAAAGTTGGATGCACATGTTTAAGTCACTGCTAGCCTGATATCCCATAGTAAAACCTGGTTCAATCAGTTTGCATCAGAAGGATCAGTTTGCCACCACAGCAATGAGCAAATCTCACGATTTTTTAACCAACAACTAGAATGACACTAGCTCAGGTGTGATATTATGCCTAGTTCACCCTCCAAGAAAAATCCAAAGCAGCACAAATACAAAACGATCCAGGAAGGAAACCTGCCAAGAGGCCGCAAAAGACTTGAGACTGAGAAGGAAGATCCTGTTCCAGCAGGAAATCAGCCCTAAACATGAAGCCAGAGAAACAACGCAGATCAAAGCATGCAGATGTGTTAGAACGATTTGGTCAGACAGAGCTAAATTTGTGCCAACAAACGAAAATTGCTGCTCATATGTTCTCCACCCAATCAAAACTGGCAAAAAAAAAACACTGGTGAAGATGAACTATAAAAAGCTTCAGCTGTAACGGCAGCAAAAGTGTTTCTATAAAGCTTAGGTTCAACTGGGGAATTCAAATGCCACTCGTTTACATTTTTATTAATTACTTACACCTCCTATGTGCGCCACACAAAACTGGAACAAAGCACACCCATCTTTACAGTTCCAATAATACATATGCACAACTCTTTAACTGTTGTACATTTTTACATTATGTTCAACAGCTTTAACTATGACTATTTTTCCAAGACTCTTTTTTTGTATTGCCAAGCGTCTGATTCCCGGACATCAACCTTTTTGTTAAAAGGTCATTCTCCTTGTGAGACAATGGAAGATGTTTTCTTTTTGCTCGAGGAGAACATTTGGCTCTAAAATACCATCAAGGACAGGTCAGTAACTCACTTCCAAACAGCCAGGAAACTTGTTGGGATGAAGATGTCCACACTTGTTATTTAGAAATGCAAATAACCAGCGGCGACAAAAGAGACAAGCTGTAATAAGAAACTCATCCTGTCAGTTGTTTCCTAGTTTGTACAGAACAAGACGTACAGCTGAGAAGTGACAAAGACGGAGGGAGGTGTTGGATCGACCTTTAAACATTGACCTCTGCCTATACATGTACTTATAAATCAATCAAACCTGCCAGTAATCATGGCAGCAGGGTAGGACTAATGCATTTACCCCTGCTCTGATACCAGCCTATATCTTCCCATTCATCCGCCGTTTTCCCACAGGGGGAAAGAATGAACGTGTTCCATAGTTTCCGCTTTAATGATATGGTTATATCCTATCATTGTCAAATCACGGTGGAGATTCTGGCAGTGTTGGAAATAATTGTCTTGAGTAGCGTGTGTATGTGCCGGCCGAACTCTGACACATTATCCAACCTGGCAGCATGGCGGTGCGTAGACTCCACTCTGTTAAAGGAGGTAATGAATGCATTCCCACGTTGATTGGCAGCCGGCGCACCGTTCACCCTCTAACTCACACCTGCTTTGAAAAAGTCATACTTGTTTAAGCATTTCCCTCCAGCGGTGCACGTCTGAATGACTCACTGATGAGTGTTATGTGCACCTTGCCTCACCCTTTATTATTCAGCCATTCTTTAACCATGTCACAAATCTAGGTTTCCATCTGTTGCCTCCTCGTTCACACGTCTCCCTGGCTAGTGGAGAATAAAAAAGGCTGGAGGTGTTGTGATTTTTACTGCTACTGAAAATGATGGCTTTTGCCTAATCAGTCTGAGCAGCCTGATCTGCTAAACCTTTGAAATCTGTGCCGTTATAAATGTGCTAAAAGTGTGAAGCGCTCCCTGTCTGATCCTAATTCAAATTGTCTAGAGTTTGCTGGATGTTTGAGAGATCACACAGATGGAGATCGTCTCTGAACGTCGCCTTTTAACTCTTGCCATAAATTCTTATTGAGATTTAGGTAATAATATAATCTGATAGGGCTGATCTAGACCATTCCTTCAAAATCTCGCAAAATGCCTCATTACGACCTATCCTCACTGAAGCAGGGTTGAAATATCCAGAGATCCAGGCAAAGAGCAGCTTTTTGTTTCGTTCCTTAGCTGGTTGGAGTCAGTCTATGTCCTTTGTACTCTTTAATTTACTCAAACAGTATCATTTCCCCTTCAGTGCCATGTCCCCCTGCTTTGTCTTGATCTCACTTTTTCCCTGCGTCTTCTTTCCAAACGTGAATGATGTACGATGTAATCACTCATGAAATCAAACCTGCCATTCGTCAGCTATTGTGAGGGCACTGCTTTCGAAAATTGCTGCTATTCATTGTCACATTCTGTTTTCTTCTTCACGTC
This sequence comes from Micropoecilia bifurca, assembly GCA_903067075.1. NCBI lineage: Eukaryota > Metazoa > Chordata > Actinopteri > Cyprinodontiformes > Poeciliidae > Micropoecilia > Micropoecilia bifurca. Next base: position 18,026 of record CAEGAF010109830.1, on the reverse strand, counting down.
CTAATAACCCTATTTTATGTCATATCTATTATTCATATCGGTGCGAGTTTTTTCCTCTTCCATTTTTATTTGACTCCTCCAACATTGTCCTGTCTTTTTCTCTTTGTCTTCCATTTTTACATAATGGCCTGTGGATTCATTAATTCGTGTCACAGGGGTGTGAAGGGATGGCTGTTGTAAAGTCTGTGTGCAGCATTTAGTGGAGCTGCCTGCCTCCTCGCTTGCTTGTCTGTTTTTGATATAATATTCCATCAAGAGTCCAGAGGGGGGAAAAAAGGCGCATCTCATAATTTGTCTTCACTCTTTGTGTGTGTTTGCCTCTGTCTACTCACAAATTAGCTTTCTGTGAACGATCAAGTTTACCCCACAGATTTTAAACAGGGTTGAGTTCAAGGCTTAATCAATTCCTTCTCCATGCATTGCAAATTAAGTTTTGATGAATGTCCGATTGCAGCTTCCAGTTCTGAGAAATCTTAAACTTTAAATAAAAGTTTCACAAATTACAAACTAGATTTTGAATATTCTACTTTCAGTGTAGAATAATCTAGTCCAGGTTTGAAGAGTCTAAGTATTGATGTTTTTAATCGAGAGCAGATTAAAGATGCTCAAGGTAGTGAGAAAAATAGGTGGACCCGTCCTTTAGCCATTTTCTGAATCAGAAGCTGCAATAAGATACTTTGTTTTTTTGCAGAATGAAGTGGAACCGTTTGTAAATTCTTAAACATTGGCAGGGTTGAAAACCAACAAAGTTAAATAAGATTCACCATTTCTGATTAAAATTGTGGCCAAAAATGAAGATGTCTGCATATGTATATTTGACTTTGTGTAGATTACAGAAAATTAAAAAAAAATCAAGACAAATTCAAATAATATGAAAGCCCAAAATAATATGGCATCTATTCCAATGATCAGTGAAAAATGTAGTTTTGCAGCTAAAATATTTCTTTTTTCGCATTTGGAAATTTAATTTCTCTCGCTAAGCAGTCCAAAGTCTCCTTTGATGGATTTTATCATTTCATTATGCACCAAATGTTTTCAGTGGTTGTCGGGTTTGAAGTGCCAACAAGCCAATTTAACACCCAGAGTCTTTCACGCCCACTGAAGCCAGCAGAGCAAACAAACTGGTCTGCATGCAGAACAATCTTTATTTTATGAGATGGCATTTTTGAAACACATCTGAGAACTAATCCAAGTTTCCAGGGTAGAGCTGATCAATCCATTTATGTAAAAACTGCTTTTCCATCCAGTTTTTCCTCCCACAACGATTGGTGTCCACGCTGTCTATCTGGAAGTTCCAACATCAACATGCGTGATAGGATAATAGACTTCCTGCCAGATTGCTCCGGGAGAATCAGACTGGATCCCTACGCCTCCACTGCTCTCAGACCAAACACTGGGACACCACAGGGTTGTGTGCTCAGCCCACTACTCAACAGCCTCTACTCACATGACTGTGTCGCCACTCACAACAAAACAAACAGCAAGATCGGAAAGTTTCTGGACGGCTCTATAATAGCCAGCTTAATCTTGAGCAAGGAGAGCGGGTTTCAGAGTGTGCATACTCAATAACCTGCTCCTCAAAACCACAAAAACAAAGGCCATTGTTATTGACTGCAGAAAGAGCAAAACACACATCAAGTCACTCATGATCGATGGTGGCCTTTGTGGAGAAAGGACCCTTGTTCGGGTTTCTGGACATCGAGCTGGAGTGCCATTCAAGGAGCTGTTGAATGAGGCTCAGCAGAGAATTTGTTTACTGAAATCCTCGGAAAAACATTGTTCCACAAAACCTGCTGCTGGCTCCCTGTCACTGTTGCAGATCCACGCTCCTGTATTACATGTGTGTCAAACGGCCTCTGCACTTTTTCGGAGAAGAAAAGCGCTCAACGGGGCTGCCAGAGAAAATAATTAGTCATTTTATTTATTAAAGAATGTTGGTGCACAATTTGGCTTTTGTTTATGCCTTAAACCTCCATGCATTAAAGAAAGTCCTTAAAGACGAGCACTGTGGTAGGGAAACATGCGACTAGAGGAGAGCTAAAAATAAACTCCGATGGCGTTCAGTCAGCTTTCACAGTGGGGACTTGATTTGTAAACTGAGCTTTTTTAAAAGATTCATAGACTAATCTAATTACCTAATGATGCTGAAAGACCAAGCTGCTGTGTTTGATTACATCTGTCTGCGTCAGATTTGACTGACATCATAATCCCACCACCACTAGCAGTTTGTTTTAGCTGGAAAAATTACTATTAATCATGCTCCATTAAATTAAACCTGAATGAATATACGTCTGCAGGTCGTGCCATGCTCTGCACAGTGTATCAGATTTATGGTTCGTTTTTTCATTTCTTGAGACAAAACCCGTTTCCAGCCAGTTAAATGACCCAGGGATCATTCACAAAAAATAGTCAAGTTTTCTCGTGAACAGTGATAATGCTCATTAAGATTTAATCATTGGAGTTCCACAAGGTTGGACTTTAGGTTTCATGTTTATTAGGGAAGCACACACTTGGAGCTTTTAGCAGTTGTTTAACCCACATCAGACATGCCACACTAAAGTGCGAGGGTAGATTACAAGAATCCATCCTGAAATCCAGCTTTATCAAAAGTATCAATGCTTCAAATGTGAGTTGTTCAATAGAAGATAATAGTAAAAGTCATTAGGTGACTGTTTACATGATGACCATTTACGTGATGTCATCAAGACGCTGCAATAATTTTCAAAGCTATGGTGATGAAGCAGAGCTCCCATGTTGCTACATGAGCGAATAATCTACTTAATGCATTTTTGAAATGCAGATAACAAGTTTTGGATGGCAAAACAAATCCTTAATTTTAGTTACTGGCCTTGGAATTCACAGAGAAATTTACAGTACAGTCGCAATGAACCTTTCAAAATAAGTAAACAAACCTTTTCCAAAAAAATTTTCTATAGTCTGAAGAACAAACAGCCTTGGATCATTTTTAACTCGGTCCTAATAAGGCCCTAATACACTCATTCATAACGCATATTCATTAATGCAATGACCTGTTAGCTGATCTTACTAAAAACAAACAAAGAGTTGCTAAAAAAATTAAAAATGTCATAGGAAGTGTTGAAGGGGACCATAAAGCAAGCTTTTCACCACAGTCTTACAGTCTCTGAATTGACTACTTGAATGCTTATTATCTATTTTAAAGTACTTTGGTTTTTAAATCCATTAATGGTTATAGTCCAACTATTTTTTTTATTATTTATTTATTTTTTTTACTCTACAAACGGTCCAAACTACTAATGTGACATCAGGAGAACACATTTCCTCCAGTTCAGCATTTCATGTGACATTTTTATTAACCTTTGTTTCTTTTAAGCTTCAAAAGTTTATAAAGTGCCCCAGAAATAAAAACAAAAACTGATCGGATTAGTTCAGCCGCAATAAATTCATTGAAGAACTGCAAAGCATTCAGCTGGAATTTATCTCTGACTTATTTGTCTTATAGTCAACCTAACAAAAAGATCACAGCACAAAAAAGATATAAATATGAAAAAAAAAATAATAAAAATAAAACAAGTATCTGATTACAAAGATCTTCTCAGCATCTCAGATTCCACTAGTTTACTCTTTTATCTGTGGCAAGTCAGGGCCAGTTAATTCATTGCTGTCATGTTTCTTTGTATCATTTTTCTCGCTGCCTTTATGTATCTTTTGTTTTCTTGCTGATCGTGAGACACATCAAACATTGCTTTCATGTTTCAGCCTGAGCCCACCATTCTCAAAATAGTTGCACAAACCCTGCAACAGTTGTGTGAATCCCCCCCCCCCATCACACATACACACACACACACACACACACACATGCACACACTCCTCAGAGCAGCTGGTGGGAGAGTGAATCACTCGAGGAGCAATATTCAACCTTTGTGCAGCTAAGCCATGAGAGCTCTCTAAGTAAAACAAACCTCTGTGTGTCACTCCTGCTCCCTGACGTACTGATCTGCAGCCTAAAGTGCGAGCATGACCTCCAGTTAAGAGGTTGACGCCGGCGCTCTCACTCAACTCACTGGAGATCCCAGCGGATGACAGAAATAACCACATGCTAATGCAGGCACTCATCTGTGTAAATATACACAAAGTTTTCTGTTTTTCCTCCCCCCCGCCCAGATGATCCAGACGGAGCGAGCGTCTTATCCTCTCAGCAGGAGGCATTAGAATGAAACACGACTGCCAGAGACGAGTCAGGGGCTGCTGCTTGATTTAAACCCATTAGGACAGTGAGTTTCTCCTCCGTTTGTCACAGACACCTCTCAGGGCACGTGATCAGCCCGCCGCGGCCGCCCCAGCTGCTGCATCGGTGTGCAGCGGCGCCGCACGAGAGCTGAGCCGAGCCGAGCCGAGCCTCCGGAGGGAGGGCTGAGAGGATTTGGCAACTCATCTCCATGTCATGCCAAAGAAAGCCTGTCTCCAATTAGATTTGTAGAAGAAGAGCGACATTTCAGCCCAACAACTCGACAACCCCTGATGGAGAGACGGATTGGGGGGGGGGGGGGGGGGAGATGGGTGGAGGTGGAGCTGCTAAAGCTGGAGAAAGACTTACTTGAGAAAACAGGCAAGCAACCCTCAGAAGTCACAGAAGCAAGGGTTCACAAACACAAACATTAAAAAAAAAAAAAAAGTGAGTGGGGGGGTGAAAGCTCCCATCCGATGTCAGTGCACACATCTTTCCCTCCAACACTCGGCTTTTTCCACTTCATTACACTCTTCTTTCAGCACTTTTATCTCCATCCCTCTCCTCCTCACAGCCTGAGCAGCGCTGCTGCTGCTGCTGCTGCTCCATTTAAGCCAAACCTGCCTCAGCCTCACATTTCCAATGAAGCGCAGCATCTTGTGTTGATTCATTTTTAGACTCAGCGATTTAATAATAAATGAGCAAGTTTTTGTTTCTAATTGTTCGTTTTATTTTAAAGCTCCTGTTAATGTCCAACAGATTTGATAACATTATTTTTGGGACAAAAATAAGTGTCAGTGAAACACAGATAAAAACAGAAAAATGACAAACAAAGGGAATATTTGGAAACACGTATATATTTAGGCCTCAGTTAATTCAGGTCTCAATTGTAATGAAAATCTTCAGTTATGAAGTGCCAATGCTGTTAAATCTTATTTTTTTTCATTATGATTGTTATGATTGTGTGGCGCGCGTAAATACAATACATGCGATTAAATCAGCGACAACCACTTCTGGTCAGTGATTTTCATCCTGTAACATTAATGCGGCTGATATTCTTTGATTTGTGATTCCATTGCTGCAGGTTGAACAATCAAAGCACATTGTGTTCGACGTGGTGTTACTCATTCGGGTCAACGCGTGTTAATCAGAACCTTCGCAGCAGAACGCGTAAAGGGGACATCATGCTGAGTTGAAATTCGGAAAGGTTTTTGTTGATTTGATTTCACGACTTCTTGGTTGAACAAAAGCCGTTCAAGTGACCGTCCTTACGAACCAAAACAACTTTATTTAAAAATACTAAAATAACAGGAGGAGTCTGCACGAGGAAATAAAGGGCAACTTCCCCCTTTCAAGTTTTATGTTCTGAAAATCATACATATAAAAATTTTAGGTCCTTGAAAACTGCGATTACGGCCTTGCATCGTACACTGTCTGCGTCCTGAGCAGCGGAAAGCGGGTGTGTGACCCAGAACGATGTTCAGGGATGAAATTGGTTAAAGAAAGTGAGCGTTTTGAGACAAAGAACGCTTATGACTAAAACTTGTCTTTGTATTCTTAGAAGTGACAGTGATTCAATAAGTGAGGAAACTTTAAAAATCTGCAGCGCATCTCATAGTTTTTTCACCAGCAGGATAAAGCAGTTTATTTTTGTACACTGAGGTTCAAATTATAACAGTTTTTATTTTATTTCAAGCAGCAAAGGCAGTCATTTTAATCAGGAGGCAGACTAGTTATACTATGTAGTGAATTTACCTCTTCAACTATGACACACATAGTTACTACTACACAATCTATTGCCATTCATTATGCAAATATTCACTCACTAATATAAAACTACCATGTCGATATTTTCATTAAAAATTTTACTACTGTATTCCACTACTTGATCCACTACTTTTTCTTAACTTAAATTAGGTCAGTTGGGGAAGCTGCTTAAATTTGGAATTTATTATGGATTTTCTCTAATTCATAAAATGTCAAAAAAATGCAGAAACATGTATAATACATGCATTGTAACAAACTAACTTGTTACATATGTCTACTAATAGTGCTAAATAGTTGCAATGACTGAAATCAGTGTAGCTACCATCTTCACAGCTGAGACAAATCTGCTGCAACCTCAGATTTATTTAAGGCTTTAAATGATGCTGCACATCACAAAACAAATTAAAAAAAACGTTAAATGCAGACATTGATGCAGGAGAAATGTTTGATATTCCCTCAGATGGTTATGTTCTTTTTCAATTTGCCATTTAAGTTCAAACACTCGGCTCTAAATGCACATTGAGTATTTTACGAAAATGCTAGAATGTTTTTCGAATCCATACCTGAACCGCCAGAAATAACTCGTAGCTGCAATACTAAGAGTTTCTAACGCAGAAGACCTTTTAAAGTGTGATTTACTTTCAAAAACGTTATTTGTTTATTCTTTCTGCGGTGCCTGGAGGGCAGCATTCCGTCTTCTTTCTCTGTGAATCATTTAACGCCGCTCATTATAGGCTCACTACATTAAGTGTGCAGCATGAAGTTGGTACAGGTGAGAAAGGAAAAGCATGTCTCCGCATAACGACGCCGCTATCAACACATTAATTCCCCACAAATCTCCAACTGAAACTAACATCTTTGGATGCGTCGCCTTTGTGCTTCACAGAGTCTCCACACTGCTGGCGGTACGTTTTGTTCATAGCCGCTTCCAGGAACAAAAAATGAAAACTATTACTCATTCCAGAGTCCACCTGCAGAGCCACCACACTCTAAACTCCTTTAACAGCCGACCAGTGTTTTACTTGTTGTGCCTGCTGGATTTCCACATGGGGACATGAAAACTCTCACGCTGGGCTGCTGACAGCACATCTGTGTGATAGTAATTCACACCAAGGGAGGAAATATTCTCAGTGTCCTGGTTGAAAAAGGACTAAACCACATTGAGGCAAGTTATTGTGAAAACAGTTTCTAGATCAGCTCTTTGAACTTCTTCAGCAACAGTCATGAAGTCATAAAGTTTATCCTTTGGCAGCATTTCTGAAACACAGATAAAATGTCTTTGTCAATCAATGTGGGTGTTTAGGATCTTGATTTGCGATACAAATCTCTAGGGAAGATTTAAGTCACATTAATATGAAGTAAGAGCTTTGACAAACTTATACGTCATGCTACAAGTACAGAATTGAATATATCTTTCTGTCGTTTTAAGTGCTTAAGTCATGAGTAAATGTAAAGATTTGCATCAGGTAAAATATATTGTTTTTTGTCCATGATTCCGGGCAAAGTAGCTCCAGATCACATGGACTGTGTGTATACAGTAATATTCAAGTAGTGAAACAAATTCTAAAGTAGATTTAGATCTGGACTTTGACTGGACCATTCTAACACAATTAGTTCAGTTCTTTATTTTCCCACATGGGACATTTGGTGCACAGTAGCAAAGACATCCGAGGCATAATCCACACATATGCAACCCACAATGTAACGCTTATGACAAATACACTAAGAAGTATATTGTGAAACATAGTGCTTTACAAGAAACCTCTCAAAAGCCTGCAGGTGATTTATGCAACAGCGATTTACAGTCTGATCTCAGAACATGAGATAGTAGATAACGATAAAGCATGTTAGGCTGATAAGATCCACACACCAGTGAGTGTTTCCTGAGAGAATAACAACATAAGCCAAAAAAGATCTTATCTAAAAAGCGCTAGAAACACAGAGGATTAAATTTTGCCACGCAGAATCTTTGCTGCCAGCAATGTTTTGAATAATTTGCAGGTAAACGAGAATGGCTAAAAGTTTAAGGCATCGCAGTTATCAGCTCTGGAGGTGAGAATGTTTCCCTTATTGGAAATCCTCCTTTCCAGTACAAAAACTAAACCTGCATAATACACCATAAAGCACATAAAGTGGAGGTATCTTACATTGTGACACACAGAAGCTGTAAAAATTTCTCTTGAAGGACATGAGGCCTCTTACAACGCCTCATAAAAAATATTTTCATTTTTAATTAGGGAGGAAATAAAACAGGGTTGGTCTATAAATGTTTCAGAGTGGGCAGGCGGCATGAATAAGACAGACTCCAAACTAAGGAAATATAAAAACCTTTGACTATTTAACCACAGCAAGGCGTCACATTCAGTCTATTTTTGATGAATGTTAGTAAAACTTCTGACTGCTTTATAAAATTACTAGGATTGCACCGCGATAACGGCTGGCAACAATAATTAGATGTTTCCAGCTTAATCGGGCCATGATGGGTAAATCAGAAACTCAAAAATCAAATCTTTTTACAATCAATGAGATTTGAGCCTATTTTTAGTACCATTGCTACCAGGCAAGGAGCAAACTTTACTTTTAGTCATAGTTTTCTGATTAAAATTTAATATCAATTTAAAGGTGACCTATTATGTTCCCTTGAATAAAATCATTCTAAAACAATGAAACTTCTGCCTACTTTGAGTTTCTCTCAGAATGAGCTGTTTTAGGCCATGTTGCCACTTCAAACCCAAATGAGCTGCTGGCCAAGCCCAACCAACTCAACATTTGCATGTGACAATGAATGCAAAAAGATGCACAAGTCTGCAAATGTACATCTTTGAAAAGCAGAAGAATGAAAATAAAAGCTTGAATGCTTTACCAAACCCTCCAGTCTGCCACACAAAACTTCACAATTTCTTAAATAAAAGTTAGTACAAAGGATCCAGGTATCCATCGCTGATTTGCAGCTGAGTTTTTATGTTGAGTCATGTTTCTTAGAGATCTACATTTAGCCTGGAAACTCGAGTGGCATCAGTTGCTCAGCAGGATAAACAACACAAGACAAACAAAACAGCAAGACAGCAAGCTGTTCAGTAAATACCTTACAATTCAAGGTGTAAACTGACTCATGATGTTTAATAACTGGACCACAAAAAATAAAATATTAGTCAATTCAGTGGCTGAACAAGTCAAGAAATACGTGTTTAATGTGCAAAATGTCAGCCGCAAGCTGCTGCAGGATCATTCTTCTGTGTTTGATCTAATTTATTAACAATAATAATAACTTGTATTTAACAGGACTTGCAAGTAATAGTTTTCAAATATATTTAAAATTGAGGCAAAACTACAAACAAGTTTTCTGTTACATCGTCTAATTTTAAGTGATATATTGGTAAATATTATAGTAAATAATACAGTTTAATATCAGACATGAGCCTGATTCAGTCAAGTACAGTGGACTCTTGCCTATTTCCAGTTCAGCATTTGCAGATTTACCTATTTGTGGATTTTTTGGGGGGGGATTGTGAATCCAAATTATTCGAGATAAATTTGCCTAATGGATAGCAATTTGTGGATTTTACCGTAGAGCATATTTAAAATATTAAAAATACTTTGAAGCGAAGCTCTTGATTTACCGGTCGATCTACGTTCCCACCCTCATCTATGGTCATGAGCTGGAAGAAGTGGCTGGAGAGGGAAGTCTGGGCCTCCCTTCTGAAGCTGCTGCCTCCGCGACTCGACCCTGGATAAGCGGCAGAAAATGGATGGATGGATGGATGGATGGATGGATGGATGGATGGATGGATGGATGGATGGATGGATGGATGGAGCTGATATACCCAGGCACATTGCTACTTGCCATGCCATTGGCCGGTGTTTTGGCCAATAGCATGGCAAGATCTAATATATCATATTTCAGATGAAAAGTTAACTGGGTTAGATAAAGCTGCTTTATTTATTTATTTGTTTGTTCATACTTTACTTTAAATTAAATTATTCACCGAAAATGTAAACTCTACTGCTTAACCTCCAATTTCTCTTAATCTTTGTTCATGAATAATTATTGCTCCCTCATAGCCGGATGTGGTGGCATTTACATAATGTTACAAATATTTTAAACTTCCATAAAACCACAGAGCTGGCAGTGCCAGCTTTTTTCTAAAGTCTGTTGTAAACGGCCCAGATGGAGCCGTTTTCACAGCTTTGTGGCGCTAGCAGTGTGACATACTTATCTTTCCACCTACAACCAACTTAATGAGGCATTTTTAAACCCTAAGAAAGAGTTCATTATAAAACTGCCTTATTTATGCATATATTAATAGTATGCTAGTACGTTTTGGTAAATTTTTAGTCTTTCCTTTTTCAACAAAACATAGTAAAAAAAAAAATAAAAACAATATCTGTGATTCCAGTTTTAAATCATTTGATCATTGAGCTATTGCTATTTGTTCTTGCCCTACATGCTAAAGACAGTAAAGTAACAGCTGGACTCTGCTGTTGTTTTCCCACATAGCTGCAACTCAACACAACACCACAATCTGCAGTTTCTACAAAAAAAGCTGACTCTACATGATTCTTAAACAGCCTGAAGAGCATTGGGTGTAACACAGGACAGCTCTAACTCGCTTCGTTTTAGCAACATAGACACCCTCAATGATAGGAAGATAAAGATATTCAGGATCTCCCATATTTCATCAAATTGTGACAAAACCCTCCCTCGTGATTTAACCCAATATTGATTTTACTTTATTTTATTTTCCTATTTGAGGCCGTCTTTTGTTTCGAAGCAGATTTATGTTATGTAACAATCAACACTCGACAATCTAAATTCATTAAAACACCAGAGCGGCCTGTTATCTGCTCTGAAAGACATCATGTATTCAATTCTGCAACACTAATCATCAACTGAATGTCTAATTATAACAAATTAATCTCTTTGTCTCACTAACACATTCAGCCTCAAACAAACAGATATACACACGTACTGGAAGCAATGTGACGCCCAGTAAACCACATGTGCACACACACACACACACACACACACACACACACACACACACACACACACACACACACACACACACACACACACACACTGAAGCACATTAAGATATAAGAAAAAAACAAGGAGCAAGAGTTTGCCTCTAGCTGTCTTTTCTGCTGCATTGCTATTGCCGTTGTTCGCACCACAAGAAAGACGCAATTAATTGTCTGATTCAATCTCCCGCTGCTGCATTCGGTGCTCCGGCAGCGTCACATTATGACAGTCGGGGCCCACAACCCCGGCCCCAACGCAGAGTGGCAGAGATGACGACAGAGAACAATGGACGGAGTCAAGCCCACGGAGCAAATAATGAGTTTGAAACAGCTCAATTTAATGAGAATAATGGACATGAGAGCGAGCAGCGCCGACCTGTTAGCTGCGCCCAGATCGTTGAGTGAAAAACTTGCAAGTCGAGCAAGACAGTAGGAAGGGGAGGAAAGTAATGGGACCTTTGACCCAGAGACCTAATGAAAAGCTCCTCCACGAGGAGTTGATTATGCTCGTTAGCAAAGTAGGTCATTAATCACCGACACACAGCAGCTTTCTTCGCTACTTGGGTCAATTTCCACCATACCGAATGAGCGTGAGACATAATTAGACTTGAACCCTGACTAACCAACTGGTGTGCAAAAACTGTGCATTTGTGCTTCTGCATGGGTGTTCAGGAGATTATTCATTAAACAAGGTCTGAGGAGAAAAATGGAGGGAAGATTTCCAAGAACAGCCCTGAACTGTTTCACACTTTGCTACAAACACAACTTTCAGAGTATTTTAGTGAGATTTGTGGTGATAGTAGTGCACATTATGAAATGAAAAAGAAAAGAATAAATGGATTTCATATTTATTACTAATAGAAAATCATTTGTATTCAGTAACCCTGAGTCGATACTGTAGAATAACATTTCTTTGCAGTTAGAGCTGAAGACAAATGTAGAGAAGGTTTTGTGGCTTATCTCAACCAGTCGTAAACAAGCTCAGTCAGATTCAATGGAGAGCTTTTGATTACATCAACTTACACGTCTTTCTGCAGATTCTCAAATGTATTTAGGTCTGAACATCGACTGGTTCATTCTAACAGATCATTGTGCTTTTCTTCTTGGTTACCCATCTTTGTGACGTAAATGTTGCTTTATTGTGGACTGAAAAAGTGTCCCTGCATCGTCTAGCTTCTGATCAGCTTCAGTCTTGGTGTTCCTGCTCGGGTTAGAAGGTTGAAACTTGGACAACCAAAAACTTTCCAACAGTTCAACAATTCCAGAAACACGGAGAACATAGATAGTGAAAACAAATCTTCAGCTTCTGGAATAGCTGGCTGTTGAAAATGTTTATTGGAACCCAATCAATTTACTTGAACTGTGACATTTCTGAAAAGAACAGGGGACTAATTTCTACTCAGGCAACAAAAGATGTTTCATTTGTTTGCAACTTATTGAAATACAAGCAAGATGTGGAGACATACTTGAGCCTGCATGTGAAATTTTTACTGTGTAGATTAGAAAATATTCACAATAAATTCAAACTCGTGCATACAGTTATTTTCTTTTTTTTTATCTTTTATACAAGTTGATTCTATTTGCATATTCACTGAGAGTGACCCAAAATGTATCCAGCATTATTTAAGGAACTCTGGCCCATAATAAGTCAATACAAACTTCTTTCCGACGCTACATGCTGCAGATCACCACAGTTGATGCCTATCTGCTGATCTACACCTGGACGTGTTCATTTGAGTCTTTAACTATGTCAAGTTCACCCCGGCTCCTTCCTCCACTTCTCCTTCTGCCTCCATCAGTCATCCCCCCCATCCCAGCGCTCTGCCTTTTCGGTTCTTCCTTCCTCTCCTACAACCGCGCAGGGTGAGAGTGCAGGCTGAAGTCAAGCGCAGCGTGCAATGAGAGACACGCGGCTCAGAACCTTGTCATGACGCGCTGCTCCTCAGCGTGTCTCCACTCCCATTTTCTCTCACTGCGTCTCCTCTCCCGCTCCACTTTCCTCAAGGCATTAATCTCTCGGTTCGCTTTTTCATTTGCGCAATCATCTCCGTATACATCCACTTCCTCTCGTCTTTGCGTGCGTTTCTCTCAATCTGTTGCACGTTTTCCAGCCCCTTTTCTCCCGAATCCATCATCTCTCTCTCTCTCTCTCTCTCTCTCTCTCTCTCTCTCTCTCTCTCTCTCTTTCTCTCTCTCTCTCACTGGGTGAAATCAGAAAGGCTGCTAAGTGTGGCAACGTAGTTCTGCAGACACATGGCGCCACAGAGGAGATATCAATCACTTTGCCCTGTCTCTTTCATCAGCTTCTTTCTCCCTCTGTGTCTCTGAATCCCTCCCCTCCTCTTTCAATTTTACCGCTTCTCATTATCATTATTTCCTCAGTGCCGTTCATCATTTCCTTCCGATTTCAATATTTTACCCTTCCGTTCTTTCTTAAAGCACTCCCTCCCATCTCATTTTTTTTTTCGTTGATGCCAGAGCCATCTCCCTTACTTTCCTTGCGTTTGTGCCGCGCGTCTCCCTCCACAGTGAAAGACTTGCTGACTGGCAGCAGCTGGTCTGTCAAAGACGGAGAAGTCGTGGAAGGAGGAGGGCGAGAAGCAAAAAAAAAAAAAAAGGAAAGACACGAAGGCGAGACTCGCAGAAAAGAGGCACGTCAGGGATACAGAAAGCCATTTCTAACTCAAAGAGACAAGCAGTGTTTCCCTGGCAACTCGGTTGCCATAGAAACGGCCTTGCTAAAGATGCCATTAGTGTGAAATAATACCTACTTAAACCAGGCTGCACTGTATGCACACAGATACTGGAGCATAGCCACTCACATGTTAAGTCTACTCACTGTACAACCCGAGGTCAGCAGCAGCAGCAGCAGCTCAGTTAAAAAAAAAAAAAAAAACCTCAAGTTTTTAGACTAATTATAACTTCTTGCCAGAAGGATGAGATAAATTATTTCACTAATATTAGAAGTTTTACTGGTAGCTTTTGCTTTCTCTCTAGTTGGGATTAAATCAGACTCAACCTGTCTTGGGTCTGTCAGGATTAGCGACGTGATTTCTGGCTGCGAAAATTTTTCAAGATTTTTTTTCCCGGGGTAATTATTAAGCATTTAAACTCACTAAGATCATTATGCCCTTCTTAAAGAATGTGGAAAACCTAAAAATTAAGATTTTGTGATTTTGTAACTTGCATGTGAACACATTTTAAGGCACATTGCTTCTTTTTATGGCACTTGAGAAAATCATATAAAAGAAAATTAGAAGTTGGATCTGTAACAAAATAATTGAGGAGATCCTTTCAGAGAATGGACTATAAAGATTTTACTAGGGGCAGGTCACACATAAATTGATTTTTGGCTTATAAGTCCTAAAGCACAAGTCACATCAAAAAGCCTAGATTTGGCATTCACAAAGAAATTAAATTGTGACTGGAAGCTTGACCAGCTGGACTGGTGGCCTGTCAGTCAAACATTTGATCCAGTCACCATACATGGGAAAACAACAAAGCTCCTCTCTGTGAAAGCTGCAATTGGAGGAAGAAGACTAGACATTTACAGTCAGATTTGTTTTAGAAATTAATCATTTTACCAGAGAAACATTTAAAATCTGCAACTATATTACATAAAATCAACTTCTTTTTAAACTACATCATGTTATTACCTGAGCAAAACCGCACCTGGAATGCAGCTTTGATTCTTGATGTATCTTTGAGAAATCCCTGAATCAGCCATTTTGGGGTGCCTAAACGCTTGCTCATTACAAAGCAGCACCTATTTCCACAAAGCTCCTCCTTGGAGCTGCAGTCTCCAACCAAGATTCTAGTTCCTCCAAACTAGCGGCAGCAGCAATTAGCAATTATCATCCATCATAGTTCACAGATGTTCAAAGTCAAACTCTGGCTGAGACATAGAGATACACGGCTTTCAGCGTAAACTATATCTGTCAAATTTCTTTTTGTTGAATATTTTAAAAAAGTGTCTGAACTGGATGAAAATGCTTCAGGATCCACAACACAATCTGTTAAAAGTCACTGAAATCACAGTTTCTTTATGTCAGCCCTTGTAGTCATCTACTACTAAACCTCATGATCTCCTCTGACACAGAAAACTTTAGAATTTGGTAAATTACTACTTTGGATTTGTATGCTGCTACTTTTTGTTATGGTTGTGCTGTTGTTGAAAAAGAAATGCACCTCTGGCAATTTATTTCAAATGTCAAATGCTATGAGGATTCTTCAAAGAGAAGTTTTTCACATTTTAAAAAACAAGCTACTTCAAAATTTTACAATACATAACACTGGCAGATTTTCTCTTTTTTCTTACATCATAAAACTAGCTCTTATTTCTCAGAGTTAGCACCAAATTGACTTCGGTTAAAATAGGTGTGTTTAGCAGAAAATAACTAAAACAATGGTGCAAATGCCCAACATGATTAGAATTAAACATCACTGTTTAAAACCATCCTTATAGATAATTATTAGCTTGTAGGAAGCTATTTATTTAATGTAGCAAGCTTTTCTTAGCTTGTTACATTACATAAATCAGCTTTAAACTTTTTTTTTATAATATTAGAAGTTATTAGTTTGTATTGGCAGCTGATCGTGTAAGAGATGAAAGAATGGATGTTTTAATGCAAGATAAATTATTGAACAAACTTGGTAAAGTAAATTAAGAAAAAAAAGAGATAACTAGCTTAGCAGTGTCTTTGACTAATGATGAGTCTGTGGCAGAAAGTGAGAAATGGATAAACGGCATATGTAACATTCAACTTTTTTCCTCAGTAGGTCAAAAATGCGAGCAACATTGAATTTCTTTGACTAATACCAAAGCACTGCCTTTGAAGGGTGGGAATGTAAGCTTTGAGCCTGTACTTGCCAGTTAGTGCTGGCTTACTTTGATCCAAAACTGAAGGAAAAAAAAGGGACAGAGGAGAAGATTAGAGGGAAAGATGCAGCGTGAAGATAGAGGAATAAGACGGTGAAGGCAGAAAGAGACGGGTGCCGGGGAAAAAAAGCAGAAGGAGAAAGTCGGAGGCGAGCGGCTCTGGACTCTGAACATTTTGGGGTTTGCGGCTCCCCATCAGTGTGGGTAGCATAAACAGGGCTGTGTGCGAAAACACTCTGCCGGCTCCAACAGCAGCAAAGTCCCTGCTTACCTTCAATCTACCATTCTCAGACTCAGCGAGAGCTACACACCTACAACAAGCTTACCTGACTTTATACCTGGAGCTTTCTATAGAAAGTTGTGGGCGGTAAGATATCAACTAAGGCTAAAAAATAAAAAACGTATGTCAGGTCCTCCGTGTAGCTGCATTTCAAATCCTCTGAACTATAAATAGAAACCAGTCCCAAAAGTCCAAATCCGCTATTTAGCACATGAGGTTTTACACGGTTTTAGACTCATTGTGCGTCGTGGCTCTGCCTCTGTCACCGTTTGGATGCGTCAGCAACAGTTTGCAGACCCAATTCTCTGCAAGCTGACAGTCTGATGGCGCCATACAGAGAAGCAATAGGATCCAGCTAAATTATGGAAGTCGCCTTGTTTTCGAGAAATTACGAGGACTTTCAGCGGCGCAGGAGACATGAGCTCAGCAGAATGGAAATTAAGAAAGAGGGTCGAGGCTGATTAAAGGACAAGCTGAAGGCGCCAGTCATGGTGCCACTCACTCTGTGTCATTTTCATCGCAGATAAAGACAACAGAGCTGAATGTGTCAGTGGCGGCTCCTGGAGGGGCTCGCCAGCTGTCACCAACAGATACTAGTTCCAGCTCCCCGCTGCTCAAACACACACACACACAGCGGAGGAGACGTGAACGCGTTGCACATGACATGTTCCTGCATGCAGATGCATATTCAAATAAATGTTATGTTTTCTGACATTTCTGCAGCACTTACTCTGTGCTACAAGAAGATTTAAGAGCGTTTAATCCAGCCTACTGTCTCACATCAGAGGAGATAAATGCATGCAGCACATATCTAGTACTCTCTTCTGAAACTGCGTCAGGTCTGACTGAAAGAAAAACAACAAGAAAAAACAGTGATAGAAATGTTTTATTCCACACACGTTTTAGTTAGTGGCACACAAATGAAACTATGGAGTTGCTATTGTGAAGTGTACCAGGTCAATTTGTTAAGGTAAACATGATATGTTGCTTTAATTTTTGAAATAAAGAGGTCAAGAAGAACAAAAAAAAAATGGACCACAAGTAATAAAAGAAAAACTTTTGAATGGTTGTGCACCAAGGAACCTGTTTGGTGATTGAAAACAGCTGAAATTCAGCTTGACTGGTGCCGACCTGTGACAAGCTGATCAGAACTTAATTGACAAATATGGACTCTCAATATTTTATAATGTTGCTTTCTAAAACCTTGTTTTGCAGCGACTGCTCTCTCACACAGTGTGACGACCCTCCTAATTCTACTAGAATTAATGTCCAATAATTGACCCAACAGCTGGAAAAGAACTCAATCCTTCTCTGCCTTTAAAGGCTGTTTATAAAAAATCACTCCAAGCTGGGACTAGGATGGCTTCTCGTCATCTTTGTTTGATTTCTGAAAGACTGAGGTGGTGAAGAGGGTTAAAGTCAAACTCTGTAATTTTGGATTATGTCCTCGACGTTCACAGTAGTTTAATTTTAAACATTGCATGAAATCTGCCTATATTAAAGTCTGAAATATAGGGGCAAGCTAAAAACAACTGAATATCCTCCTTACCAACAGGGAGCAAATCAGCAAGTTTGACGCCTCTGGTGTGGGTTTTTTGTTTTTATAGTATATAGTAAAAAAAAAAGTATTTTTTCATGCACATCACAAATGTAGAAAATTGTTCACTTGACATCCATCCATCCATTTTCTGCCGCTTATCTGGGGTCGGGTCGCGGGGGCAGCAGCTTCAGAAGGGAGGCCCAGACTTCCCTCTCCCCAGCCACTTCTTCCAGCTCCTCCAGGAACCCCAAGGGGTTCCCAGGCCAGCCGAGAGACATAGTCCCTCCAGCGTGTCCTGGGTCTTCCTCGGGGCCTCCTCCCGGTGGGACGT
>CAEGAF010109816.1:0-43474 GCA_903067075.1 Micropoecilia bifurca | reverse complement strand
ACACACACACACACACACACACACACACACACACACACACACACACACACACACACACACACACACACAAAAGGAAAACCCTGACACAAGCTGACGGTACCTTCCGATACTAAAAACCGTTCAGTAGTTTCATCACAATATATTCTTTGCTTTGTTCGACTGAAGTAGGAAGCTACTATTTTACTTTGATGTGCTCACACAGATACAACTTAACTTATGTATAATTATTGATTAATCAGTTGTGAATCAATCCAAAATACCAATGTCAAGTAGGTATCAGTATCAGATTGATTCTAAGGGTGGTAAGACTTTAACATCAGAATCCATCTTGAAATTGAATTTTATTTTTGTATTGTAGATTCTCAATAGTGCCCCAAAAAATGTATTGATTTGTTCCCCCTTAATAAAACTGTTACTTTGTTTATTTAACAAAGAAATGGACACATCTTTGTTTTATTTTCTGTTACTAATGTTTTTCATGTTAGAATGTTATTAACACCTTTCAGCTTTGTCCATATTCTATTGTAGGTGTGAACAGAATAGTTCAAAGGAAAAACACAAAACACCTGAAGATCAGAAGTTTGTTTAAATGTCAAACTTAGACAAAATGTGTCGGTATCAGTATCAATATAACTATTGGTCTTAGCGATATTGGTCCAATATTTACTTGGTACTGAATCAATACCAAAATATGAAGTATCACACACCTATAGTGGTCACCTCAAATAAAGATGCTACATTTATGTTGATAATCTTTACCTTATCTGTTGGAAACCGATGGAAAAATTGAGTTCCGCTTTTTCCTGAGATTTTAGAAAAGTCATTCTTGTGTCACAATGCAAGGCCAGTTAAGTGAGATAATCATATTCACCTTAAAAATGTGACTTGTTAATTTTCCCCAAAGCAGGCCTCTCTGTCACTCTGTGACTGTCCTCCTCAGTCTGCAAGGGCACTACACAGGTAGCAGTTCATGAGCTCCTTATTGTCAACGCTTTGGTCCTGGAGTGCATACTTATGTCTCCAGTGTTAACAAACCTGAGGTTTTTCTGTTACAGACGTCTCATTGAATTAGTTGGAGGTAGCACCCAAAACACAGCAAAATCACCACAGTGTGACCGACCTCAACCCCAGCTGCAGCTGCTCCCCCTTTAATAAAACTGTCACTATTTGGTGCAGATTCTGGGCTTCTGTCCTTCAGGGGACACAGCAGCAGTGAAACACCACCACTCCATCGCCTCTACCAACGCTGTGTAGCTCTCTGAAGTCATCCTGAGCATCAATTCATGAAATGTGTTGCATTTCCACCCACAACACTGGTTAGATCATGGAGTGCTTGCTTAGTGTATCTCACTTTCTCTCCAACCTATCTACTCTTTCAACAAAAATCTGATTTTTTTCTCCTTTTTTTTGGAGAGTAGGTTTCAGATAAATGTATTGTATATAATACTAGCTTTATGTATAATGCTAGTATGTAGCTGCCTGAGGACCACCATACAAAAATAAAAATAAATAGATATATAAAAAAAAACACACACACACACACACACAAGGTTTACATACAAACCTTGTATCTGTTCTAAGTGCATCATGGTGGATGTTTTCCCTGGTCAGAGTATTTGGCTTATTCTATGTTTCAATTGGGCGAAGATGCATGTAACATATGGTGTGTGTATCCGATGAGTAATTTGAGCTTGATTATCTGGTGCCTTGCTCTCAGCAACAGTCAGATAAACTTTCTGAGACTTTGACGTTGCTGCAGACAGTGAGGTGAGAAGCAGCTCACTGCCTGGGAATGGAACGTTTTGTTTCAGGTAAAAGAATTGAAACAAGAAGGGAAAGAGAATTAGGGAATGGCTTATAAAGGGAGGCAGAACAAGCACACATGCAGCAGTTTAAAGCAGGTTCAGACTGTAAGGGGACAAGATCGGAACAGGGAAGAGAGGATGAGGGGAAACTGCAGATGAGGTCACATTAGATGGGTAGAGTAGGGGATGTATAAATCAGTCAGTGAGGAGTAGGGAGAGAGGGACTTGGACATTAAAGCCAAAAGAACTTAGATGGGGTTTATAATATGTTATGCATTAGGAGAGGACTAAGAACGGACTAAGAATCTTTAATCCATTCACAGTAAATTTAAAAAATCTTCCCCATCTCCACGCTCCCTCTACTTCTCCATCCCTCTCAATTCCTCTGGATATGTGACTTTCATTCCCCCCATCTAGGCATTTTCCAGTTAGACTCCGTGTTCGTCCACTCTCACAGCATACTGCCCTTTCATAAACATAGGAGCATGATCAATGTGACAGCGCCTCAATGCATTTAACAGAGGATACAAGTCACACAAAGCACTTTTAGGAAACAAGCGCCTCTTCTTTTCATTTTGATTTGGTTAAAAGAATGGAATTGGGCAGTAAACATGAAACTATCATGCTGTTTTTTTATGTTTACCAAAGGAGATGGGAAAGGGGAAGTGACATTTGGAACAGTGAAACAAACAAGGACAGTAGTCATCACAATCTGAAGAGTTTCCTGCTTTACAGTTGTGTCTACATACGTTAAGTTGCAAGGGAACAGAAAGTCCTCATTTAAATCCCTCCCTGTAATATTTCAACTGGTAAAACCTCAATCTGTACATCAACATTGCAATGTTCAAACCAGGGCCACAAAAAACAACTTAAATACTCTCAACAAGAATGACACTGTTCTCATTCAAGATAAAGTTAGTCTGGATAGGATTTTGTTTCTGGATTTCTAGGCAAAATATATTTGAGTAAGAGCAAAAAATGTATTTGAAAAACCATTAGAACACGATTCAATCAATTTTGTGAGAGGGAGACACATAATGAGATGGTAATGTGTGAGGAAAAAGAATAAAAAGGGTTTTTCTCTTCAAAAAATCTTTGCAGTTGCTCCTAGAAAGTATTTTTGTGTCACATGGATCTATACCAATTTCATAAAACAAGAAAGGGAGACAAATTGTACAAAGATGGATTGCCCTCTGGTAGACTTCTGAAGGTGACATGGAGCACTTTGCTTTAAATCCAACCCCTCCTCCCACCCACTCAGGTTCTCTTTGGCCTCATGCGCAACAGTTAGCAAAGAGACGCTTGCTTCAAAGTGCTGCTCACACAGTTACTTCTCCTCTGCTGTGCTTCTAGAGCCAGTAGAATCTGTCTTAGCAGAGGAGCAGTGGCACATTCCTGCCAACGAGAGGCCTTACCTGATTCTGCTTTGGCCTGCTAGGTTTGACAGTTGATGTGTTTTAGAAGGGCCCCTTCCCCCTCTTACACCCCCACCCTCCCAGTCAGGGCAGCAGTGGCGCCAGCTCAGTGAAGAAAATGATATATAGATATTTTCTTTTCTTTTTTTACAGCCAGAGAAAAAGGACTCACATGGTATCCCTATGGAGCAGCATAGTGGGGAAATAGAAAGTACAACAAAACATTATACAAACACACATACACACACACACACACACACACACACACACACACACACACACACACACACACACACACACACACACACACACACACACGCGCACTCACTCACAAAACTGCAAATGCATGCTCATAACTATTCACAGTAACACAAAAAGACATACATACAACACAGCTCCGCCCATCTCATTCTGGAAAATGGAATAAACAAAGTGGTGACATGCCCTGGTGTTTGGGCGTGAGCTCTAGCAGTGTGAATGACTGCGTGGTTGAGCCAATCCATTTTATAAGCTTTATTGAAACCTCTGTGCTTCTCAAGCTAGACTTTATTAATGTCTGGGTTTCTGAGCTCAATCCGGGTGGAGGACATACAGTTAGATGTGCAGTAGAAGACAGGAAGACAGGGCTGGACGATATAGACCGAAACCAAATTCTTATTTATGTTCAAGGTCAAAGCCAAGGTCATCAAGACTAAGCATTTACATTCAATATGCTACCCTGCTGTTCTTTTACCTTTTATTATACTAGAAATACATTATTTTACTTCTAATGATGCTAAACCATTTTGGTTATCTACTATTTCATTTATAATGGAGTAGAATTTTGTTGCGCAATGTGGCAGCTTCTTGTTGTATTTATATTATGAAACAAACGATTTAAATCGTTTTGAGATTAAAAGCTTTACTTTTGCTGATTTTGTTTTTCAATTTAGCATGTTTTGTCACCTTCTGATAATGTGAAATAAAAGAGAGGATACATATTTCAAAAGTTCTAATAGCACCAAACTGGACCCTGAATCAATGACGGGTTATAGAGGAAGAGTTTTGGATGAGGAGCAAGAGCAGAGTGGATCAGGAAAAACAGGAAGCTAAAACCTTCTTGATCACAGTGGCTAACATGACCCTTTCATACATTGGAGGATGAGCTATCAAATACCCAGCCAGGCTCTCTGGAATGCAGTGTTGTGTGTTTCAAAGAGATGTGGCAGCAATAGCCAACCACATAATAACCAACTCTAGTATCTCTTCCTGACTTTAACAAGTTAAGACTGGACAAGCAGACAGAGATTTGAAGAGCCGGAGCAAAAATAAGGGTTGTAGAGATTGTCATCAATACCTTGTGTAATCCAGAACCTGCTGTTGTTGTTTCTGCAGTCCAGGTACTGAACTTTGACACAGCTGTAAATTATGTCAATTTTATTTACCAAAGAATTCACCAGCATTACCTCTGTAGATGTATAGATCCTGTAGTGGATGATTTAACATGCATAGATGACATATTGGATGATTTAATATGTCATCTGTGCATGTTAAATCATCCACTCCACTCCATTGTTGGTGAGGACAGAACCCTCACTGGATGCATATGCAGCAATATCTGAAAAATGTTATCTATTCCTCTCTCCCTTCAATGATTTTAGCAACTCCTCAACTACTCCACCAGAATGAAAAATAAAAACAAAAAAAATGTTGGATTTGTTTTATGCAAACATCAGGGATGGTACAGACTGGTGCACCCTGTGTATCACATGGACATGACAGCTATGCCATGACTTAGTGTTCAGCCATCTATTTAAAGTTTATGTGAACAAAATGATTCCCATCAGACCATTACGGTACTTTCTGAAATGTAAAGCTCTGCACAGCCACTGGCCTCAAAGAATGACTGAATGAAAAAAAGGAGACACCCGAGAAAAGAAGCCAGGGAAATTACTGAGGTGTACACAAACCCAACCTCAGACATAACAAGAGGGTCAGATGGTGTGAGGTGGACAGGGCCAATGAACTAAAGACCTTCTTCAACATGTTCAGTTTAGAAACAAGCCCAGCATCATCCTCACCTGCTCTCAACCAGACACACCTCTTTTCCTCCCATTTACCCACAACATCCCTTTCACACCACATTTTTCTTCCAATTTGGACATTGATCTTAGGGTTACTGCTTAGTTATTTTCTTCAATGATATCAGGGAAGGCTGGTGCTTCCTTCACCTCACCCTATGTCCATGTCTAGAAGTCATGAAAGGAAGGTGGAGCGATGGAACCAGAACAAGACTGCAGCCAGACGGTTTCAGACCCTCAGGACCTGAAGGTCTGTGAACCAGTCGGGATCCTGCATCACCTCTTCAAGTTCAGCGCAACCCAGGAAAGGATTGCGGTGCTTTGGAAAATATGCTGTCTCATTCCACTATCTAGGAAATCTCATTCATCTGTCTTAGCAACTACAAGCCCTGTTGTCCAAGCATCTCATGATAAAAGTCATGGGGAGAATGTCTGGTCCAACTGAGAAGGTAAATGAGCCACTCAGGACCTAAAGCTGTAAAGAGGTCACCATAAGCCAGTACTGTGAGTTTATCTTCTCTAATTTATCTAGTGCATTTAACACAACCCAGCCTGCTTTAGTGTGTAAGAAACCCATGAAGGCACAGGTGGACTCAGTTTCAGATTCAAATTCAGATACTTTTGTTGTCCCACAAGGGGAAAATTCATTTTCACAAGGTCAGCAAAACCTGAACTGAGGAAGATAAGTACAAACATCAAAATTCAGCCATAATCACCTGAATTAATAACTTCCTGACAAACAGACCACAGTTTGAGAGACTACAGACTGTGTGTTTGACCAGGAGGTCAGCAGGGGACTGTCCTGTCAAAATGTATTTTTACACCCTCTGCTCCAGTCTTCCAGTACAAGTCAGAGTCCTGTCATTTGCAGAAACACTCAGATGACTTTGAGTCACTGGGTCTATCAGAAATAGAAAAGAGGCTGAGCACAGGGACCTGACAGACTACTCAACAGTACGGCCATCTTTAAAGTTAAAAAGACAAAGAGGATAACTGAGAATTTTAGGGAAAGCTGCATCATGTCAAACACTATTTCCATCATGGGATGAGAAGTCAAGGTATTTGTTGGTGTCCATCTGCACAACAGGATGGACTGGAGAAGCAATAGTAGCTGCACGTCCATTACAAATGTACCTCTATCTTGATACAGCTGAAAAACCATCTTGTCCCGGGTCAAAACCCATTTATCGAAAAATGTACGATTTTCCGAAATTGCCATGTTTCCATAAAGCAAATGTATTTCCACAATTTAAATTTGCGCAATTTTATTGTTAGTTAAAATGCAGGCAGTGAAACTGCATACAAGGAGGAACTGAGCAGGCTATAATTTATCAAATCAATTCCGTATATGTAAACATAGAAAGATTATGACAGAGCTGCAACCTACCAAAGTATCTAAACTGACAGCAATAACCAGAGAAGCAGCCAACAATCCCATCTCTGGAGGAGATGCAAGGATCCACAGCTCAGGTAAGAAAATACCCCAACAGAGGAACAAATAGTTTTTCAAATTTCACAAATCTGTGGGAAAAGTTATAAAAGAGGATCAAGAAGAAAATATAGCCAAATAAAAGCTAAAAGAAGCCTTGTTTGCAGGTTCACACAAACCATTCCAACCACACAGCCAACATGTGGAAGAAGATGTTCTGTTCAAAAGACACCAAATTAATCCTATTATTCTACAATTATGTGTGGCAGAAAACATTTTCTGCATATCACCCTAAACTCACAGTGGATGAGCAGATGGATGGATCTAAATCCAGGGATATCCTGGGAGAAACCCTGGTAAAAACCTGGAGAGAGGTTGACCTTCCAGCAAGAGAACGGCCCTGAACATACAGCGAGAGCTTCACTGAAGCAGTGCAAATGAAGCATGTTCGTGTGTCAGAATAACTCAGTCAGCACAGAACTAAATCCAATTAAGATGGCAAGAGCCAAAAACTAATGTTCAGATGACATCGTCCAATCAGAGCTTGAGATATTTTGCTAAATGTTTATAGACATCCAAAACTGGTACAAATATGCCCCAAAACACACATTTTCCTTCCATTACGCAATTATTTTGTGTTTGACAATAATATAAAATATTTTTTAAAACAATTATGATAGCTCTGATTAACTAAAACTATTTATATGACCGTTTTCACTGATGTCACTCCAGCAGTTAAAACTATGTTTAAACAGTCGTGTCTATTTATCAGCTCAGATGTGGTCCAGTGGTGAGCTGAAAATATAATATAAGCTGCCATGATATTAGTGCACGTCTAAAAGGAACAGTGCAAGAAACCGAAATGACAGGTTTCCATTATGGATTATGTCAATATATTAAAATGAATGTATATATAGAGGTTGCTATATCGCCCAGTCCTTTGATCAGGAATTTAGTTTTTTTTAGTTTCTTACATGCCACGAACTGCACAAGGAATCCTTTACTAATGTGAAACTTTGTGAAACTAATGTTAATGTTAGGTAAGGGGAACCAGAGTAAATAATAAAATGCAGCTATCAAATTATAATTTTATATA
Organism: Micropoecilia bifurca; assembly: GCA_903067075.1. Classification (NCBI taxonomy): domain Eukaryota; kingdom Metazoa; phylum Chordata; class Actinopteri; order Cyprinodontiformes; family Poeciliidae; genus Micropoecilia; species Micropoecilia bifurca. Next base: position 35,669 of record CAEGAF010109816.1, on the reverse strand, counting down.
TTAAGTAAACAAGCTATCCAAACCAACCTGGCCCAGTGAGAAAAGGTAATTGACCTTAACTTGAACGACAAGTTGTTTCATCCTTGGTTTTAACAACTGTCTTCAAACATGTAAAACAATATGTCTTTACATGTAAAGTTGCAGTAAAGGAATTTTTTGCCACTCCTCTTTACAGATTTTTTTTTTTTTTTAACTTTGGAGGGTCTAGACTAAATTTAAGTCTAAACTTCGGCTAAGCCCTCTGTTTTGCTTTACTAAAAATCTGAGTCTCTCATACTGCTGTATCATAAAACCTGTCTAAAGGAGGTCTAGAGTGGTTCAGCTGTTGTTCAGGGTTCCTTGGTGACCACCTGGATCAGCCATCAAGGACTCTTTTGGTCAGCCAGACACTCCTGGGAAGATTCATGGTGTTCCCAGTATTTGCTGGAGTCTCAAAGCTTTAGAAATGGCTTTGTTACCATTTTCCAGGCAGATGTCAGATCGGTTCTTGAATTTATTTTGATTAGAACATGACATGTTGCATTTTCTAAATGTATTATAGACTACTGATTTGCTGTCAGATGGATTGTATTAAAGTAACTTCTAGATTCTACAGTTCTGGCAGTAATCCAGCCTGGGAGGGAGATGGAAACTGAACCAAAAACATCAGATTTGATTAATGATTTGGCAACAGGGACAACTTTATGTGCTCACAGACTCATGATGGTTTGGATGTATGCAGCTTTTAAGCTTACTACATTATATCATCATTCTGAAAACTGCATTCTGTAGTTTACTCAGGTTATTTGTACTGATTTTAAAATTTATTTGATGATATGGACCATTTTAGTGGGACAAAAAACAAAAACAGAAGAAATCTGTAAAGGTTGCACATGTTATTCACAACTATGTATTTAAGCTTAGAACAATGTCTGCCTGCCTCTACGCTGGTTTGTAACGTAAAATATTGTATCAGGATTAAAATCCACCAGCTAATAGCTGAAGTGCTGAGGCTAAGGCTAGCAGAGAGGAATGGTTAGTGTCAGGTTAACAAGGATGGAGTTAGGAGAGAGGAAACAGAGGGAAGGATGGGAGTTAGAGCTTTAGGAAGAAACTAAGCATCTGTGGTCAGAACTTGGTCAAATTCAAACCCTCCCCTGTGATGCAATATGAACTACTGTAGCTACACCACCAGAAAGGGGTAATTTGCTGTATTAGATCTCCTTGACAACATCACTGAAGCAACCACGCAAAAAAGACTTTAAACATTAAAGCTGACATTAGCGTCTCATTTCCCTATGCAAATGTAAAGCGAGGAAGAGAACGGAAAGTTTTCCATTTTTTTCTGCCTTTCCTTCATTTTCACTGAGATTCCCTGATGCCCCTCCCACCAATACCCCCCCCCCCATCCCCCACCCACCCACCCCTCCTGAGACGGACCAAGATGCTCAGCTTTGGAGGGAAGGAAAGTGGGTTAAGGGATTTTGGGGGCTGCTCTGCATTACCAAAACAAACCATTCAGCAAACAAACAATTAGGCTCTCATGAATTATGGACAAGCCATCTAAAATAGCAATATTCATCTAAAACAAGGAGTGGGAAATTGTGGAGCGAATGCTGAGCTAATGAGACAGATGTCAGGGTGTTTTTAAACACTTCAACAGGGCTGTCGCATGTGGGCGAATCAGTGAATGCCTTCCTGCAAACATGTAAGCTTTGTTTCTATGTGACCTATGCTAATGATTTCATCCATGTGGACCACTGCAGGTGAATGATAAAAAGCAAGAGAAGACTGACGAGAATGAGACACGACAGGTACGAACATGGAAGGAAGGAAAGAAGGAAGGCATCTAGTAATCCACAAATCAACACAACTGTGCATCAGCCATTTTGTGTCTTGGTTTGCACCTAGCAACATCCATTATTTACAGCCCTGTGTTTACCTCTCACAGACACGCACAGTCCATGCAGCAATGATCCAGGAGGATATACTGAACACCAGCAACACTGTTCCCGGACAGATGGTCATGAGGGTTTTCATGACAAAGCGCGTGTTGAAGTTGATCTTGTTGAGGGCGCCGATGCTGCGGGACGAGGCATCCGTGAACAGCTTGCTGTGGAGTAACATGACCCTGCCAATCAGGTAGAGTCTCAGGAACATGGGTATAGAGAGGATGATGTCCACGTCGGCGTCAGCCACAGACGGTGTGTAGGTAAAGGCCAGTCGCGCCGTCCAAGTGAAGACGTACTGGCCTGGGATGGGGTGAATGGCACACACCAGAAGCTCCAGCACAATGAAGAAGATTCGCTCATATGTCATGGCTATCCTCCAATCATCTGCTCCATTGTCGACCATGAACAGCTGAAAAGAAGCAAAGTGTATCTTAGCTGAATGTATTTTCTTTTATTTAAAAAAAACTGTACAGCATATTCCAATTGTTTAATTAGATAAATCATAACTTAGCTGTCTGCATATCATTATCCATTAATCAATCAGTCAAAATGAACTCCAATTCAATTTCCTCATACTAGTTGTCATCTGCTTATGTAGAGCGCAGTCGCTGGGGAATCAGTTTCAACCCAGACTTCCCTCCTCCAGATCCTCAGGTGGGAAACCCGATGTGTCCCCATACCAGCTGAGTATCCTGGCAAAAATGGTTCGAGGCATCCAGAAAAGATGACAGAGACACCTTAACTGACTCTGTTAGAGTAGCGACTCTAGACTGAGTCTCTCCCTGATGGCTTCTCTAAGTGAGAGTACAGCCACGATGTGGACAGAGCTCATTTTGGCTGCTTGTGTCAGCAATCTCATTCTATCATAGCCTCATAAATGACCATAAATGAGGGTAGGAACGTAGTCTTGCTTTTTGGCTAAGCTCTCTCTTCACCACAAGTCTGTGCAGCAGTTATTGGGCAAGAGGCAAGGTACATTTTGGTTCAGTTGTCAATCAAATAAAGAAACACAAAATCAGAAAGCCACACATTATTAATATCAATGAACCTAACACACATCATTTTTGGTTTGGAGTAGAGTAGCAGTCTTCAGATCCAAGCCTTGAGGGTCAGTGTCCTGTGACTTTTAGATATGTTTCAGCTTCAACTCAGAGTGAAATAAAGAGGTAATTAGCATGACTCTAGAAAACCTGACATAGTGAGGAGGTCATTGAGCCATTTGATTCAGGTCTGTTGGCCCAGGGTCACATCTAAAAGCTGCAGGACATTGGCCCTAGAGGCCTGGATTTGAAGACCCCTTTTCTGGAGGAAACTGGATTATTCATGCATGCTCAGAATTACAGCTGAGATTCAAACCAGGAAACCTCAAATAGTTTTATTATTTTTCCTTCAGTTATTCTGCAAAATCCAATTTATTTTACAGTTATATACTTATTATCTCAAAATTAAGTTCAGACTCACACTGAAGTTCATCAGCGGCGGTTCTAGACCAAATTTACCAGAGGGACCAGTGTGTCCTTTCATGGGGGCACAAAACAAAAGAATGAAGGAATAAAATCAGGGCAATATTCCATCTTTTAAAATATTAAGTGAGCCACTCCAGAGCCGCTTGCAACTCCAGAGCTGCAACACTTAAATTTGAATTCAATGTTAAAGTAAAATTTTCAAGGTAAAAATAAATTTGCTCCAAAGGACAATTAGATACAGTTTTTGTGCCTGCACATATCAGCATAATAAACTGATTTAGTATTATTTCTACAGTACAGGAGGCGTAACAGGGACTGGGATCAGTTCTGCAGGGACACTGGCCCCTAATGGCCTCCATCTAGAACCGCCCCTGAAGTTAATATTTCATTAATAGACTCACCTGGATTTCTCGGGCGTGGTACATTATTATAAGACCAAGCAAAATAACAGTGGAAAGGCTGATAAGGCATTTCAGTGCAAATGAGTATGAGGATTCCTGCAATAAAAAACACAGAAAAATAATAATTTATTCCAATATCAACATAAACCATATAAAATACAAATCACTTAGTGTGTATTGTTATATATCATAAAAATAACAGAGATTTCTGAATAGCATGTCTCTAATAAAGATAATAGACCAGGATGGACAGACCTCAGACAAAAGGAGGTCACAAACAACCTTCAAACACAGATCATTCAACAGTTTTGTTGTGCTTTTTTCAAATATGTAGAGTGTGAGGCAAGGCAAGTGATATATTCTCAACAGTTAGCTAAGCATCATCTTAAGTGTTGCTTCCACTACCTAAGCCTGTAGTGGCAACTCTTATTTGTAATGGAAGGTCAGGGTGGTTCTGTTACAACCAAGTTAAAACCAGAAATCCGCATGTGCTGTTTATATTTACATACACAAGGACACTCAAACTTTTGTTTGTGTGATTTTAAATTAGACTAAATATTTCTGGTTGTAGCTCAGTTGGGATTACAAGATTATTTCCCTCAGCTAAATCCCAGAATACTCAAAAAAAATATGTTTTATATACATGTAGTTTAGAAGTTCAATTCCTGACAATGCAGAATTAGTTTTTGTATTGAAAATTATTTTTATATGAGGTTTTAAGATATTCTCTAAAAACATGTCTTTCAAACAGTTATGCAGGTTGGCAATACAAATCATTTTGATAATCCTAAATGACTCAAGACAGGAAGATTTTAGTCTGATTTAATACAAGGGAAAAATAAAATATGCCTTTTTAAATATCTGGTTTCAACTGCATTAACAATCATATTCTATATATTTGGATATTTGGCTCTTTTGTCAGATGAAATGAACTTTTGAACATAACGACCTTTAACCGGATATTAAACATGCTTTTCAATAAGCCCACATTTCTGTATTCAGAATGTTTTTTTTATTGGTCTTATGTAAGCTCATCATCATAACAGAAAGAAAGTTTATTGAAATATCCTGTATTTCTTGTTTAGGATGAAAATATAAAATGAGAAACAAAAATTAAACAAAAGCACTCAAAGGAAACACACAGAGACACACGCACACCTGCACACACAAGCACAGAAAATTTCTATTAGTATAAGTGGATAATGTAGTTCTCTACAAAAAGTACACTTAATATGATGCTTAGCCATGCAGGTGCAGGTGTAAGTACAGCCTGATGTTATCTGGACACCGTCATCATAAATGAAAGTACAGATTAATCAAAACGTGACATAAATAAGGGGACTTTTTACATAGTGGTTGGAGCCAAAAGCCATTGCTAACATTAGCACAGGGCCACCAGCGCGAGCTGTGCATGTGATAAATAGACTGGCTGGATGCTAGAGTGCCGCTGCTGTTTATTTGTGTACATTGGAAATGAGAACCGGTAGTCCTCACACCTCCTACTTGATAAAATGCCAGATGATAAATCAGTTTAACAGCCCTGGTGTAAAAGGGCCATTCTACTGCAGGCTAATGATCCTAAGATTGCTTTTATAATAACAGCGCAAGCGACAAATGATAAAAACGAGAGAAAATATTCCGCATAATCAGCAGTGTGATGACAGTCAGAGCAGCTCTACATCACTCTGTCCTTCAGTGGTCTATATAGCCAAATGTATTTTTAGCCATCAACTAGATTGCCTTGCCCCTCAGTTCAGCGACATGTTCTCAAGACATTTGGAAATTGTTTGAGAAATCCCTGGTGAAATAACATCGGGTAAACCAATTAATCCACCTGCCAGTGGTTCAAGGATTTTTCAGTCCCATTGCTTACCGTCTCCCTACCAGTTTCCCTGATTCAGGGCTCAGAAAACCTTAGCTGAACCTCAGGTTTCCACTCTGCAATGTGAGATGGTGAAGTGGACCATCCACAGAACCTGCTACCAGTGTGGGAGCTTACAGTTCTACTAAGACCACTCGGGTCATTTCCATTTCAGCTGAGGTCAGGTTGATGAATGGACTGAACTCCACTCAGTAACAATCAAGACAAATCTATTGATTTTCTTAGATCCCCATAAATCATATTATGGATTAGTCTCCCTAACTTTCACATATATACCCACATACATCTGTAGCTCTTATAAGTTACAGTTCATTATCTGCAATTTGCTGTTAATAAATATTAATGATTTTTCAGATCATATTGAAGACCATGTATATGTCTGAGATCATCCTTTCGCTATTTGTTCTCCTTTCCTTGGTTTGCTGAGCCGCTGGTCCCTCTCAGCGAAAGACAAAAAGTGCTAGAAACATGAACTTTCTAACTCCTAAAATACATAATGTCGCATGGTGATTTGAGAAAGTATAATTTGTGACCATTAAAACAAATACAAAGATGTTTGTTTTGTTTGTTCAAGTGGTACAAAAATAAGAGAGAGAGGGACATTCAGCTGGAAAAAGTCTCAGTCTGTATCAACTCATGAGGGGTAATTTAGGACAAAATCTATGTTTTGTCTCACACACTACAAAAAACTCACGCACACTTAAAAAATACTCAAATTGTGTATACACACTACTAAAAAGTCGCACACGCATAAAAATTTTACCTTCCTCGCACACATACACTGTACTAACATGCTGCACACACACATACACATTACTAAAATCTCACACACGCAAACAAGACTAAGATTACAAATATAAACTAATAAAATATAGACTCGTTATTTTGTATGTGAGAGACTCAGTTTTGTATGTGTGAGGGACATTTTTTGTATGTGTGAGAGGGAAATCCTTTTTGTGTGTGAGAGGTGTCACGGAAGAGGCGGGGCATAATTTCGAGATCAGATCTCACATGCGTGATACCACAAGCTTGAGTTAGCTTCAAGTTAGATATTGGAGTTCCACTGTGCAAGTGGCGTTTAGTTCAAGGTTAATCCGATTTATGTACGCTAATTTCGGCAGCCTTAGAACCGGCATTATAGAGCCGAAGTTAGCGGCCTTAAAGCCGGCGTTATAGAGCCGGAGTAAAAGGGCTTAGAACCAGAATAAGCCCTAGGTGAACCTTTAGGAGGGAGCGGTAGAGAACGGCTGGCCGAAATTGTTTGCGTGTATGATTTTAGTACTGTATGTGCACAATTGTAGTATTTTGTGTGTGCGTGTGCAAGTTGTTAGTACAGTGTATGTGTGCGAGAAAGATAAAATTTGTATGCGTGTGCGACATTTTAGTAGTGTGTATGCACAATTTGAGTATTTTTTGAGTGTGCCTAAGTTTTTTGTAGTGTGTGAGAGACAAAACATAGATTTTGTCCTAAACGGCCCCTCATACAAAGGGCCTTCCCTTCCAGCTGCACCCTGTTAGTAATCACACTCCTCTGTATTTAAGCTCCTGGATTTTTCATTATTGTTACCTCATCTTTCCACCCTGGATACATAAAAAATGTAGGGCATTCTAACTTTTTCCTCAGTTAGAAAAATAATTTTTGCTGCTGTATTTTGTTTGGCGACTAAAAGAAGATTAACTTTTGGTGTTTGCCAGTAATTATACAATTCTATTTTCTACAGATTAATAATAAAAAAACAGCGGCACATGTATGGTAATTTACTTTTAAGGAACTGAAATTTTAATAGAGTAAATATTTAATGTTTTGTTCACATGACTATTATAGGACAACACTAGTGTATTAGAAGCAGGGACATTCCACTACCATAAACACCACCAAACAGTAGTAAAGCAGTAGTCAGTTTATGTCTCGCTTTATGACAGTTTCATCAAAATACAGAGACAGCTGAACACCAAGTAAAAGTGTTCAATGACACAATTCTATTTGGACGTAACTGATGCACAAGCAGCTCATTGATGGCCGTGTAAGTAGTTCTCTTTGTGAGCTGAGACGATGACTTTGCGTGTAGCTGGATGGTTGTTTAGGACAACGCGCTGGGTGGCACTGTGGTCTACGTTTAGGACAAAAGACACTTCAAGACACTCAAACTCCAAGCGTAGTTCAGTACCAAGTGATAAAGAGCATATTTCACATACTAAGAAAACTCCATCATTGTGATGTAATGCATCTACAAGTTGCCTTTAGTTCACTTCCATCACAAATTAAATGACTGTCAGAGCTTGAACACACCAGACCTCTAAAACATAGTGATGGCAGCATCATTCTGACTGAAATCATTTCTTCAGCAGGCAGTAAGAATGACTTACATTAGAATAGTAGAGATCAGAGGTCTTCAAATCCAGACCTGGAGGCCCGGTGGCCTGAAACCTTTAGCACTGCTTCAACACACATGACCGTTGTAGATTGTCTCCTTAAATGTGATTGCTTCCACTCTGTTGTCATACACTTGTTGCATTATTAATGAAGATCTGTCTGAAACTATTTAATCCTTTTCAATTTCTAACTTTTAACTCGGTCTGCTTTGCACTGGGAGCAGATAAAACTGATAAAGTATGATGTTTATTCAAATAAAAGAGGGTTTGTTAGGATAGCTCAGGATTTGTGAAATGAAATTCTATTAAAGGGGAAAAAAATCAATCAATCAATATATTTCTTACAATAAATATTGCTAATGGCAACATTATTTAGCTTAACTGCAGATTAATTGGTCCTGAAAGTTAAAGGTTAGTCCAAGAGCAGCTGAGACCAAACTATTCCAAAAATACAAAGTATGAAAAGTGTAGATGTTATTTATTTTCTATTTTATGGCCTTACTTGTCAATTAGGTTATTTCTCTGACCCGAAACTTAATAAGTGTTTAAAACACAGGAACACAGATGGAACTCTTTGAAGACAGACAGATCTTCTGGATCCATTCTTTTTCAGAGAGCTTCTTAGGCTTAAACTAGGATTAGAATCAAATAAGCTAAAATATCCAAAATCTTAATCTTTGCTTTACCTTTGTTGTTATCAGAACAGTGCATATTGTGTTGTGTTTCAGTCAGATTTGTAATTTTGCCTTGTTGATTTGCCAGACGCTCACTACAGAAGAAGCACATCAAACCCAGAGACTGTTGCATCCTGAACACAATATGTACTGAGTTACTGAGTTGTTTTAGATCAGCAGAAGGATTCTTTGGTCGAGCTCCATCTTGAGCATGGTTTCAGCTTCCTGGACCAACTTATCTGGATTAATCCTAACAAAAGATGCTCAGAGTAAGGGTTGGGGGAAGCATATGATATCAGAAAATACACTTCAGCATTAATAATCTCTTTCCACAAAGCTGAAAACGGCAGTATCCACACAAATGATAGAAATCAAGATACACTTTGTTCTAACTCACAAACACACACACAAAAAACCCACCTTAGTGTAAACCCCCCATGAAAGTTCTGTCTCCGTCACCATGACAACAATCCCAAACATCCCGAAGATGAGTGCGTAGTCACTGAGTCGCTTTCGCTTCTCAAACAGCGCCCTCCGGTGACCGAGCTTGTAGCCAATGTCCTTGTTCTTCTTCTGTGGAGCCCTGCCGCTGCCTCGCCTGCTACCCTCCCTTACCAGGCTCTCGTTGGATGCCTTACTGGGGTCCTCTCCACCGTTGCCCTTGGACACAACCACTTCCAAGCCAGAGCTGTGCAACGTCTGCAAAGGTTGCGTTTCTGAGTCGAGCTCCGCAAGGTTTCGGCGAGACGAGGACGCCAGGCTGCCTACTAGTGGTCTTACCACTCCACCATTGTACTTGCAGGTGTTCATGGCTATCTGAGGGAGTCGGCCACTGCTCTCAGAGAGGGAGGGCTTGGATCCAGCATGGCTCAGCTTCTTCTGCTCAGTTGAGGTCTGGAAACAGAAAGAGCAAGAATAAATAAAGCACTCTCACAACAAACAAGGTGTAAAATCTAGCAGTGGGTTGAAGAAACCCACACAGGTTCATTCTATAAATAGGACACTGATGCGGGAGTTTGAACAGCAACTGACAGAGACAGATAAATACTTGGTTCATTGTTGAGAAGAACCACAAATTAAACAAAAAATAAACCCTTTGAAAACCACCAGTTTGCAATGCCCTGCAAAAATCCAATCCTCTTTCATTTCTTGACATGTTGTTACACAACAACCACAAACAACGTACTCCATGCCATAAAAAAGTTGTGTATAACTGTGAAGCAAAAGGAAATTATGCCAAATACTTATTACAGATTAAAACCTCAAAAGTGTGCCATTCATTTGTATTCTTGTCCCCTGTGTCAATACCTTCACTATTATAACATGGATAAGTTTGGAGCTAAACCAGGGCTTTTCAAAATGCTCTTCATGAGGAAAAAAAAAAACAAACAGACAAAGTAACTGCAGACATTTAGCCAACTTCATCAAGCCTATGCCAGAGACCAGATGGACAGACTAAAGCTATGGTGAGTGATAAGATATGGTCTGGGTCAAGGAAATTAAAAAAAGAAGGAAGCATCACCATGAATATTGAAACTTTGGATATCTATGGGCTGAATCTGACTGCTGTCTGCCAAAATGCGCTAGCTAACAACACTGTAAGGCTGTGTTGCTATATTAACACCAAACACCCAAGTTTGATGACCAAGCCTCAGGAGTTTTAGGCAGGAAGCTAAATGTAGTTTATTTTAGCACTGCATATGGCAAGGCAGCTAAGGCCAATCACATGGAGCTAGACATAGCTAAAGTAGGTAACCGCTCTGATAATGTAGTGGGGGCAGGATATTTATCTGTTTAATGATGCTGCTGCCACCATGAGTAACCATGGGGATGATGTGTTCACGGTCATGTGCACAGTTAGTTTTCTACCTCATACAGTGTTTTGTAGGTTGGTCACAAAAATTCAATTTTGGTCTCTTCCTGGCTGCTTCATTTTACATATATTTTGAAAGTATCTGACATTACACGCTGATTTATTACAAAGAAACTCCAAAAATGCACCGAGGTTTTGGGTTTCAGTTCCACGAGATGTTTACATTTCAATAGGTATGAATACCTTAACCCAGGGTTTCCTAACCCTGGTCCTCAAGGCACACTGACCTGCGTGTTTTAGACGTTTCCCTGCTTCAGCACACATGATTTCAATTGATGGCTGATTAAAAGGGTTTTGCTGAATTGCAATCATCTGTAGTGCCTTTCAAAGGCACTATAGGTTACGGTTTTATTGCAATAAGGTTTTTTATTGCAAACTATGAAGTTTCCAAAATTGTGAAATAGTAAATATTTACATGTGTCTCTTTCTTGAGATTGTTTTTTTCTTTAAGGATGGCATCATGTGACGTCTTGACGAGCTCTTACCTCTACAGAATGAAATTAAAATAGGAACTTTTAAAAACAAATGAATTATGAATAGCTCCAGATGTATAAATAAAACCACATAACCAACAGAGGACCATACAAAGTGCAGAAAATTGAATCTGTGCTTTGCGCAAATGCAGATATGAATGATTAATGCTTGGCATGACCCCTTTTCCTGTCGCACAAGCCTTCTTTACTGTGGTGAGCTGTAGCAGCCACCAATAACAAAGGGCAGAAGAAGACATTGACTATTTATATCTATTTTTATGATTATTGACAGAAAAATGTATATGCAGATACATTTCTAATTTGATATAAAAGTTTACTGAAGCGAGTGTTGAAATAATTTGGGAAAAGCTTCCTTTTAATCCACTATAACATATTTATTGAGCCCATCAACATTTCTGCTAATCTAAAACATTCATAGCTTGTCCTGTATGTTCAGGTCTATTGTCCTGTTAAACCTGAACCTCTGACCTAATCTCATCTTTTCCAGCCTCTACTAGTTTTGTTTATTTGGTGTTTTTTTGTGTCTGGTGTCTTCTGTCTTCTAATCAAATCTTACCATCTTGTCTGTTACTGCTGAAGGAAAGCATTACCACACCGGCATTGTAGATGGGGATAATGAGTTTGACGTTATGTGCACTGTTAATGTAATGAGCTCTGCACATGTGCAATTCCACCAGGTGTGTGATAAGTGCTGCTGGCTAGTCTGGAGGAGCTGAGGGAGGATTCGAGTGGGAGGCAGGAGCTTGGAACCTGCAGCTTGGAGGAGGAGCTGCAGCTTGAAAGCAGGGCTAGGTTCACTGAGAGGTTTTACACTGCTGAATGGTTGCTATGGGAGACTAAAGGATTTCTCAAACATGCGTGAAAGCATTAAAGCAACACTCCATATATGTTTTTGATGAGGGAGTGACATCAGAACTTGATGTAAAGCTTAAAAAAAGTTGATTTTACATCATACTATCCCTTTAAAAGAGTGATTTCCTTAACAAGAACCAGACATTTTGCCTCTAAGCTCAATATCATTTCTGCATCGTCTTGTAGTGCAGACGTAAAACACTCCATCCATCGGTCACCCCAGCAGCATCTATGTGGCTGCTGCCCCAGGTCCTTCAGAGACCCTGGCAGATTATCATAATGGGTTATGAAGACGTCACATAGAACAGTAGCTAAAAAAAAAACAAGTTGGGGGGATGCAATACCAATGCCGGACCTTTTTATTAGCCTTGACAAAGCGTGCCTAATGCCTTTAAAAGTGCTGGTGGGAATACAGAAGGGCAGCCCTAATGGAAATTTACTAACTCTCGTCCTGTGATGCTATCATCTTCCGCATATTGTGGCGAATAAGAACAGGACTAAAGGTTAAGGATTAGTGCAGCCCATAGTGTTTCTAATCCCCTTTTCTGTATTAAATTGCTTTATAATCTGTGCCATTAGAAGCCCTCTATACTTCAGAAGTCAGTGGAGTAAGTGAACTTTGAGTTTGAATGACAGGAAACAGTGCAGATAGATGCTGATATGGCAGTGGAGATCAGGGTGCTGTTCTTTGTGCCTGGGCTAAATTAGATCAGAGAGTATGCTAATCAGAACTAATTTGATACCAGTTCAATAAATTAAGATAACAGCGGAGTTCCCTGCAGGGGGAATCTGAACTTTACTGTCTTGTGACTGATTTTATAATTCATTTGACCAACATAGCATTTAGCAACAAAGATTAGAATTCCCAAAATCTTTAATCATTTGAATGCCAATGCCATTAACAGACTTAAGGAGAAGGTGTAGCTGCAGAAATTGTTTTCAGACTTCACATCAGAAATGTCTCTGAGCATAAATCGCTGATGTGTGCTGACACTCAAAAAAAAGAAGAAAAAAAGATTAGTTTTGGGTTTTTTTTAGAAAACCTAAAAATAGATTTCCTTTTTGTGAAACCAAGGCCTATGATTTAACAGTTTTTATTTTTTGGATCCAGATTACATCCATTTGTGAGAAACTAAAGTATCACTTTTTCCTTTGATTCATCACAATATGTCAGTCATGTTAAAAAAAGAATCTGTGATTCTTGTTGATGATTTAAATAGCTCTGAAGTCCTGCTCCCAGCTCAGAGTATTTTTAGTGTCCTGGATATTTGAAGTGGAAATATGGATCCTGGACTGTAAGAAAGCAAAGGTAAGACTCAGCCAAGTCTACTACACTAAATAATTACTTTATTGTACAATTATAGAGAAATTCTGGGCACAAAAGCCTGTTTTAAGAAAATAGAAAAAAACATTCAAGAATGAGCATAAATGCAAAGTAAAGATGCTCTTAAGTTTATTTTTCAACTTTTATAATACATTTGATTTTTGTCAGCTAGCGTTGCACAATATTGCTACAGTCAGGCTGTTCCATGTGCTTAATATGGCAAGACAACACCAAGGTCCTGGAAGCCAGAACTCAGTAGGAATAACATCGCATTCAGTTTAACTGAGATCCAGTTGCAGTTTGCAAACAGTGATATCCCTTCACTGGACTGTAACAGAACTACGGTGTCTTCAGTCAGAGATGTTAACGGATCTGCTGTACGACAGACCACAGGAGATCCTTCCTGTTCACACACATCACCATCTACAGTATCGCTGAAGAAACTTGGACAGATTGCGTTATAAGAACATTTCATTTCCCTTTGTGATAATGTTTTTTATTATATTTATAAAAAAAACACTGAAATCCCTTTGGATCCTTTTTCAATCCCTCAGACATTCACAGGCTTGAAGCAAGAATCCTCACATCACCTTCCAAACTCACAAACACTCAGTCCCTTCCATTCTCATGCCCACTCGGCCAATCACCAAAGCTGCTCAGTTATTTAGTTTATTTGTTTGGCATGTTCACTGCAACACTACTAAAGAGTGTTGCAGAGCGGGCATGGGGGGCCAGCATGTCCGTGACTGCCCGCGATGCCCCCAGAGAGGAGATGCAGAGGCAGCTAGTCCAGCTAAGAAATGGCTCAATTTTATTCTAAATAGCACACAGCATCCAGGCTCTATGAAATGGAAACTCATAATCAAATTGAAAAGCCTCAGTGCAGAACAGCTTAAATGAAGGCAACACTCTGCCTGGCTTTCTCTGTCTGTCTCACTCTGCAGGCAGCTCAGACCTAACAGAAAACCTGTCTTTCATTTTGGAACACGCCACAGTGCTGTACTTTTGAAGCCTTATATATATTTGTGAAATTGAATTGTGCATTATAGCACAGTGAGTGTGTGCGTGCAGCAGGTGACAGAGAAATGTCTGTGTGCAAATAAGCCCAGATGTGTGTTAGCTAAAGCCAAGATCCAGACCAAGTTAAATTGTGATGCAGACTGCGTGCAGCGATTTAAAAAATATTAATAGGAAAAAACCACGTAAGTGTGTGCATGTGAGTGAAAGCAAGTGTATGCGTGTGTGTGTATGGAAACAGATTCAGCAGGGTTAACGAGAAAAGAAGGATCACAAAAGAAGACAGAGGAAGGAAACGTGACAAAATGAGGCAGTTCTGGAAATGGAGGAAACATGAATGATGGAGTGAAAGAAGAGAAAAAGAAAATGAATGAAAGAGGGGAGACAGCTCCCTGCGGGCGTCTCTGCCAGGGTGGGAGTGATTGAGAGCTCCAGGCTACCCTTTCCAGTTTGTCCCTGCACCCTAGACGCTGTCAGATTTCTGTGACAGGCCAGCAGGCTACAGGGCTCCTCCGTCCATCACTGACCAGCATGTGGATCATTACTCAGCGCTTGTAAAGACAGCAGGAAAACACAGCTACAAGCTCCACATGCATAGGAAAATATTTGATCACATCAGTCTCTGAAAACAAAGATATATGATTTTAAATTTGTTTGCCTACATTTAGTATTGCAATGCTTCCTAACAAATATGGAATAGGGATACAACAATCCACTCTTTTCACTTCCGATACCAATATCTGATGCTTAGTATTGTTTGATTCCGATCCGATAAAGAATTACTTAAAACTTTTCTTTTTTTAAAACACAGAGATAAAAGAACGTAATTACAATTGCATTTAGTAACTGCACCAGTACAGCACACTTACATACACCAACAGTTTCACAGGTTTGGTCAAATATGTAAAATCAACTTTCATTTGTTCAGTCAGTGCAATTAGGAGTAAAACAGCCAATGTAAAACAAATGAGGAGGAGGACGTACTTTCTCTGTCTCCCCCCAGTCCCCCATCTTCCCTGGTCAGCGTCTGTATCCTGTTTTTAGAGTCTTTTATGCATAGCTTGTGAAGTTTCAAATTATGGATCTGGTCAGCTGGTCTCTCAACGCGATTGATGATTTTTTTTTTCCACTTGGAAACCGGGTAAAGGGGAACCCACGTGTCCCGAAGGGACATTCTTCGCTAGATACACGATGAATTCTGGATGGAAGTGGAAGACCGTGTGTCTGAGGTTGAGGTTGTTGAAGATGTGTACATGACTGGATTTATGATAACAGGTTTTTTGCTTATTGGAGTTGGTAGCTACCTGGCTTATTGGAAATTTCAGAAGATGCCGGCGGCCGTTTTGACAACTTCGAGGCTGCTGGGTACGGTTGATGGGATCTGCAGAGCGATCACTCAGACTGAGATGATACGGGAGCTGAGTCGTAGACTGGGTGTGATCCTGGAACAGGACCATGGCCGGGCAGAAGATCTCAGACTCAAAATGGATATGGTGTGACCTTGGAGAATGTTGTTTACTTGGATCAGGCAGGAGACCCTAAAATTCGGCTGTTTGGATTTGCCATTGAGAAGCACCAGCGAGACTTTCAACAAAGGCAGTGAAATGATGTCAGCCTGACCTAAACGAATTTCTGCTATCGGAATCAGGCTCCCCAGACTGGGCTTGGCTGGTCAGCTATCCTCCCCTGGTTATGTTTAAAGAAGGCTCTGTTCTGCTGCCCTTCCCCTCCCTGAGAACATCTGTGGGCCCTGAACTGATAAAGCTGATGGTGAACTTCGACATCATACTCACAGACAATCGCGTGCTTCAGTTAGGGTTCATGGTCTGACACACACATAACTCACATGAGACCCATATGCACGTCACACCTCCTCCTCGTACCTGGGCTTGTTTTGTCTACATGTGTTTATATGTTGCTTATGTGCCGAGATTTTTTTCTTCATTTCAAACTCTGCCCTGCAAAGAGCAGAGTGTGAGACAGGCTGTTTATTTTTTCTTCTCCTTACCTGATGTTTTTCTTATTTTTCCTATTTTCTCTGCAAGGCGGTGCCTGTCGGGCTGCAAGGCCTCAACCAACTATCCCCCCCTCTCCACTTCCCACCTCCCCTCCTCGGGTTGTTGTGTAATGGAAAGATAACGAGCTGAAATTTTGTTGTCTTTATGGCAATAACAATAAAATTCTTCTGATTCTGATGATAAAGAAACGGAAACAGATTATCTTGGTCAAAAAGCAAACTGCAACAAATCTTCTATCAAATGGTTCAGAATGTGTAATTAAGAATTGTTAAAATACTGTAAAATAAATAATAAAGCATGATGCTTAACTATATTACATTGAACATCTACTAACTTATTATGAATGACTCTGCTGAGATCTAGTGATGATAACAATAAAAGTACATTCATGTATTATGGTGCTCTTTTGGACACTCAAAGTAATAGTGATAGTAATTTATTGACCTTTAGTGTCAGTTTTCAATGAGAAATGTTCCTTATTTTATTTTATTTTATTTTATTTAACCTTTATTTTACCAGGATTTTCAAGGGAATCCTGGCCAAGAGTCAGCAACAAATACAACACAGAAAAATACCCAGTGCAGTGAAAACTCCACAACTTCCCAATAAAGTTTAGTTTTATAGGCAGAGCTCAACCCGACCAAATCCTGACCAGAAATTTAGGCTGGGTGGGTCAAAATGAAATATGTTTTGTGGTTCAGCAGGGTTGGGCTTACAAACTTACAATACACACAGCAAGGAAGAAAGCTAAACAGGAATGCATGAAAAAAGTTGTTTCAATCTACTTATTCTAGTCTAAACAGAGGAGAAGGTAGTTTATCCTGTTGAGGAACAAAAAAAAGGTGAGTTAATTAGACTGTAATAAACGCAGTGAGCTGCACAAGTATTGCTCGGTTTCAGTCGCATATTTGTTCTTGATCCATCCTGTGATTACAAAAAGCAACAAGTCAGGTTTACTGCTGGCTCAGGCCTCTCATGTAATTTTAATGTGAAATGTAGTTTTGTCAGAAGGACCAGTGGCATGGAACAGCATAAAGTGGGGTCTCTAAAAACATGTTTTCGTAGTTACAGGAAAGTCATTAGTGTCCAGAATTTTTTTTGCAACCAGAAAAATGTTATGCTTCCATTGTGCTTGTTCATTTTTGTCTGTTGAAAACCGACTAACTCAAAACTGCTAAAGATTTGTGGCATTTCAAACAAAGCTCAGTGAGCAATACAACCACCCTTCGACTCCATAACAGACACAAGCCTTCCAGTCATGGAGTCTGTCAATTTCATGGTCTGTTTATGATCAACTCTTTGTTCAGCAGGAACCACAGCATCCCAGATGCTGTTCAGAGAGCATCACTGCTTTCCTTTACCATAACTCTCCTGTTTAAGAGTTATGGTAAAGGAAGGACTTGTGTGTTTAAGAAGGACTTGTGTTTTCAAAAAGATTTAGATCAGGTGAGAAAGGAGGCCATGTCACTATTCTTTGACCTTTGGGGCGTTTAATGATGGAGTACTTTGATTCATCTGATGGAGCATTGTCTGGCATGAAAGATGCCGACTGTTCCCTGTATCACTGGTTAAGGAAGTCTCTTATAAAGACTTTCAGTATTTTTGTTTAATTTTGAGTCCGTCTTCAACTCCAAAAGGTCCGACCAGCTTGTTTTGAATTAAACACCATATCCCAGATCCCAGAAATGTAACAGCCAACCTGATGTTATAAAGATTCTGTTTAGCTTTGTTTAGACGTAAAACACCCAATTTCTTTATTTTTTACCCACTACATAATGAACACAATAACTCTCTTCTATATCCCTTCTCCCTCCACTTACCCTTTTTCTTTAACGTCGGATTTAGATAATGAAGAAAAAGTTGCTAAAAACCAGGATAATCCTCCATAGAGAAAAAAAGGACATAGGTACACGCCTGTGGGAGCCAGTTTAGTTCGGACAAATAACACAGTGTTCAACAGAGACTCTGTGCTATTATAATTAGGACCCAACAAGGTTATTCCATGAATGCGTGTGTGAGTGTGTGTCTTATAAATTAGGTCCTGGGGAGATTGGGGTTAGAACGGATGTAGGGAGATGTAGGAGGGGGGGTTACTTTCCCTGTGGGATGCACACTGCCTGATTTTAATATCCAGCAAATTAAAATTGTTAGAAAACGGATTTGCAAATTTTGGCCATAAAGGGTGGACTGATCCTGGTAATATGGGTAACAAATTAAAGCTTGAAGTGATACCAGCCTGACTTCTTCTCATTGCACTAGAAGACAAGTTACATCTGACAAGAGTATCAAATATCATAGTAAATATTATTTGCTGAAACACTTTCCCACAACTTCTTCTAGTGTATTCATTAGTGAAATGTAGTACATATAATAAGAAATAAGCTATACAGAGAACAACAAAATACTAACTGAATTTTTTTTAGGGGTAAGACAAATAATCGCATAAGTGAGCACAATGGAGTTCATTCTGACAATGTCAGTCAAGATTCTCAAAACTACAAGAAAAGAGTCTCAAAAATTAGAGTCTCATTAAAAAGTTTGTTATTTTTGCCTCTCATTTCAGAAAGTGAAGCTCCTATTATTATATACTGTCCAATATTGCAGACATTAAAGACAGAGTGGAATATTGATATAAAATGTCAAGTGAAACCAATGTTGAAATTTGGGATATAATTGTAAAAGAAAGAGAGGGAAAAAAATTACATCAATAAATATATCGAATCATATATCGAATCATATTGATGGCAGCAGCATGCTCTGGGACTACTTCACCTCCAAACATGTTTGAGGAGACCTGAGGCCTTAGTCACAGTGGAGGGAATGAAAAACAGCATCAAGCAAGCTCTTATTTTGAATGCTTTGCACTCTCCAGCTAATGTGTCTTTACAGAACTAGTGAAGCAACTCTATCGAAATCATTAAAGCAGTTGATCAGCTTCAGCCCATCTTTACCCTCCAGGTCATACTGCTTCCCACAAAGACCTAAAGACACACCTAGATCAGGATTCCATCTGCAAAGTTTTCTGAATGAGGTTTCTGTGACAAAACCAACATTCATTGTTAACACAACAGTTACAGCTCCATTTTTACTCTTCATGCTCAGTTGTGCAAAGATCTCAAGATGTACATTCTAGCTGGCATATTATGGTGAAACATGAAAATTACACTACTATATTTCTGTTGTATCCTTTTTGCTGCTCTGAGCTCATCAGTGTATTGCCAAGTAATCTTTCTTCCTTTTTGTTCGTGTCCTACATTCTAAACATCGACTCATTTTCAATCTGGAGTCTTATTTCAGACCTTGTTCAGATTTTGGAAAGGTCAGTCAGCTGCTCCCACACAAACGACTTTCCCACTGGCATCGTTACAAACCATGGCAGAGACTAAAAAATACCAGAATTACAAGAATAATTCCCTTAAAGCAGCACATCCTGCAGAACAGCTTAGAGTTCAGTTATTTTTAGGGAGGGGGGGGAATCTCAAGCTGCTGTCACGCTGCTTCGTATCCTGCCATGTATGCTGGCTTTCTGCAAAATATGTATCCAACCATAAGGAAATAAGCACAATTTGCAGAACATTAAATTCTGTCGTATCCTTGAATAATGTGTGCTACTTTTGATGCCCCCGTTTTCTGAATAGAGTGTGTTTTAGATCAATGTTCAAATGCCACTGTTCACAGTGTTCTGCTGACAGGATACTTTTCTGTGACATCACTGTCTCCACTGATCCCGATGAGCTCAATCAGAGGGATTTAGAACTACAGTATGAGAGGGCAAAGTAGGAAAACTCAGGAAAAATGAATAGGACCAACACAGAGGAAGCCGAACTAAACCAGGATCTACAAACCAAAGAGAAAACAACTAATATTAACATAGGACTCAAAACTAAACCGAACAGAAAACAGGAACAGAATTAAGTGAGAATCTAAACCCCCAAAAATTGAACTACAAAGCAAGATCCTAACAAAAACAACACCACAGAGAAAAGAACTGAGTATGGCAAGTCCTAACAATAATAACCAAACCCAAAATGATCAGAAAACAAACACAAAGGAAATGAAAACACAACCACCCATGAGTCACAACATGCCATAGTGCACAGTCCATATGTTCTACAAACAGGATTTCTGTACAATTCTTTTAGTGAAATATTACATCTTTACTGATTCAAATAAAACAATAAAATAAAGATTAAGCATGTCAAAACGATGTAAACAGCAGCCATCAAGCATGATAAGACTTGTGGAGGAAAACTGAACCTTTTTTCATACTCTGCTTTCTTTTTTCATGGAACTTTCCAGACTTTATGGGAAAGCATAACAGACCTGGTGAAATCCATGTCCATGTTCCATATTAACACTAAAGAACTGTAAAATGTCAGATGTTTTTGGCTGAGTCATGCATGGAAAACAGCCCATCTACTAGTATCACTCCTACCAGCAGACAGAATGCAGATGAAATGTCCATAGTGTTGACATAATCTCTCAAGTTAAATAAATCAACAACTTTTTTCTAAGAGTATTCTACTGTTATACTGATAGTAAACTAAAAGCCTTTTAGCATTTTCCAACAGACGTCTAAATGGAGTTCTGATCAGATCTAATAATAATTTAGTTAGAGATGCAGAATCTTTTTCTGGAAATGTAGTGACTCCACTCCTGTGCTCATTCAGAAGCTCCATCCACCATGGACGCACGTTGCCGGGCAACAACACTAACAACAGAGCTTTCTTACAAGAAGTAAACCATTTAAGTCTTACCCAGTGTGGAGGTGGACATCTCTTTCTAAAAGCTGAATCAAGACAATCATAATGCAAACAATAAGCAAGCACACAAACAGTCAGAAATGGACAGATTTTTTTACATGAAATACAACAGGGGCCGGCATTACAGCTCTGTTTATGTCTTCATTGCTATAAAACCTTTCCAGTTGTTCTACAGGGAGTCGGTGACATCTCAAATAAATCTAATGTTACTTCTTTTAAGTCATTCATCCAGTTGAAGTGCTAAATGTTTTACCTGAACATTCACAGAACCTCATTCAACCACAAAACTCTGCAGTATAACGTCTGCAACGGTCTTGCTGCTTTATTAGGCTTTATTATTTGGATAATTTGTAGCTTTCGTTCATTCTTCATTACATGACATAAAACAAAATCGCACAGGTTGATCCTCAGACCTGGAGTCCAAGTCTATATGGGCCAAGACTGAGTCAAGTCTTCAGTGAAAGTAAGGTTTAAATGTCTCCTACATTTGAACTGTATAAACATCATGCTTCTCAACTGCAGCCAAACCCGTAGCTTCCATCAGGCCCTGAGCAACCAGCAGGGACAAGTCTGGCTGAAATTTGGAGGTGTGCGTGCTCTAGGTGTGTTAAATGCATACAATAGTGATTTTCGATCCTAATCCTCAGAGCCCACATTCCCTTTCATTTTCAACTGCAACATCCAGATTATGTGAAATGAATGCTAAAGGCTAGTGTTGGTGGTGTAATGGTTTAGGCCTCTTAGTACCAAATGATCTCTGTTTAAATGCCCCAGACTATTTTTGCTGCACCGTTGCTCATGTCCACCGAAATCACAGGTAAGAGAGAAGTGATTTCTTGACTGTGACCGATTCTGATTACCGTATTTTCCGCACTATAAGGCGCACCGAACTATAAGACGCACCTCCAAAAAATGGCCTATTTTAAAACGTTTTTCACATATAAGGTGCACCGCATTATAAGGCGCATAGAACAGAAGCTACAGCGAGGGTTGCCAATTTGTTCCACACTCTATTATTACAAAGTCCCTGAGTACTTTATATTTTAGCTGCCCCAGTCGTTGTTTCACTCACAGTGTTGGTGTTGCGATATTTTGTCCAACTGCTTTCTGGGTAATACAGACCAACCAACACGCTGCCGCAGCTGTCTCTGTCTCTCTTTCCCCTCCGTCCCCCCTGGCTTTAAATGTATTATCAAACTTTATTAACAAACCAGCTTTCTGACAACAATCCCAGAATGCACTGCGCACTTCTTCTTCTACGGGGAAAATGAAGTCGGTGGCTGCTTACCGTAATTGCTAGACCTGTTGTGGCTCAATATCCGTCCATATATAAGGCGCACCGGATTATAAGGCGCACCAGATTATAAGGCGTACTGTCAGCATTTGGGGAAATTGAAGGTTTTTATGTGCGCCTTATAGTTCGGAAAATACGGTACAATGGGCTTACTTTGCTCTAAAGGACTCCATAATCACTACATCCATGGATGGATGGATGGATACTCTGTCTCACACAGTGAACAGTTCCGTGGTAAATGGTGTTCACATGGAACGATTCTGTATGGACCACCCAGTTGATGGCTAATGATGTTGAGATCCAAACAAACAGTCTCAAGGACACGCAGCAGCAAGGCCGCCACTCTGCCGCACTAACTGGTGTTCAGTGGATGTGTTCAGGCGACCGACTAGGTCATCAAACTTACTAGTATCCATTGTGATGGGAGACATGAAAGAATCTGAAATGAATGACATCTCAACTGTCCGTGGACAGTGAACAGACTCCACACAGTTCACAGAATACACAGTACACCCAATTGTGTGGGCACCTTCGAATGTGTCTTGGTTCCAGAAAGTGCATTATTGACTGCATTCCTTATGAGCTGCAGATGCTGTTAATCACAGCCACACACCAGGCATCATTTAATCCAGGTTTGTGACAGAAGTGACATCTAAAACTTCCAGGACAGTGGGTCCTAAGGACCAGTGTTGAGTCACAATAAGCCTTGTAGTACGCAGAAATTAGATGAGGTCACCTAGTGATTACCTGTGACTGCATCTCTGATGGTCCAACCAAGACAGGGGTCTATTTTGTTTTGAGCTATGCTTCAGTTTGACAGGAATGTCATGAGTGAGACAGGTGGTAAGCTATGGGGTAAAGTAAAACACATCCATTTTGAGGGAAAATATAAACTAAACCCTTTTACTTGCAAAAAAGAAGTGTACTTAAGTCCTCAAAAGTACAGAAAAAAATCAAAGGGAAAAGGCAATCTTGTTCAAACAGCAGCTACAGCTTTCTGTTTGCTGCTTGACAGGCCTGTCCTTACAATGGCGGGTCTTCTGGTACCTACTCTCTAGAGTCCGGTGGTACATTGACAGAGCGTTGAGTTTGAGCCTGTGTGTCAGGTCAAAATGTGAAGAGTACAAAAAAAATACAAAAAGATTACAATTACGCCGCTGACTGATAAGTACAGTGAAGTAGGAGGAAATGCAGACCACTGCTATTTATGAAAATGATTTGATTTGGATCAGCAGATAAAGATGGAGGAGCAATAATATTATCAGGTAGTTACTGGAGCAACAGACAGTGGCTGAAGGTCAGCAGACAGAGAATGCTTAGTTAAGCGTTATCAGCACATGTTGGGAAATTACACAGCAAGCGCAAACAGTATGATACAAATCCAGAATGGAAGTTCAATAAATAGTTGATCATTAACTGATGTCCCAAAGATGCCTGCTCAACAAACACCTGTTTGTCTCAGAATCTGGAGCAATATCTCCTGGATCTGATGTTTCTGTTCTGTGTGTACTTTTAATAAGCATGAAGTCTACAGACACATATAGCTCTACCAACATTTTTCTGTTCAATCTATAATTAAGCTCGTGATTTGAATAACTTTTAAAAGAGATATTCTTCGGTAAAAGACTGATGTTCTTCATAGACATTTTAACCGAGCTCAGTTGTGTTTTCAAGTAACATAAAACTACTTTTCAGGTTGGAAACTGCTGTTAGACTGTAGTTGGAAACAAAACATGATTTTCAACAAACAGTTAGACTGTTAGATTTTGTGAAAGTAGTCAGGAAAACATGGGCTAAAAATCAAAGCAGACTGAAACAAAGTCTAATTTTGTATATTTAAGTTTACACAAAAAATTGGTGAATCAAAGATCATAAAGGAATCATTAAATGCACAATATCAGATTAACAACAAGGTTTTTCTTTTTCTCATGAATTCAGCCGTGGAGCCTGGAAAGTCACTGATTCCAGTGTGAACACAGCAAGTCAGCGCATCCAAAATGGCAGATAGCAGCACCATAATCATGTCAAATGAAATTAACTTGATCACAGAATGTGTGTGCATGTGTGTGAAGTATCTTGCTCAAGGACACGACAGAGGAGGAACCCACTGATTGCAGGACAAACTCCCATCACCATGGCCACCATCATTTTGCTTTATTTATGGCTTATGTCTTAAAATCTGCAGCACATATTTTAAGACATTTTGGAAGTTTGCTTCATCTTGCCGGTTCTTCTGCTTTACAAAAAACATATTTTCAAAACTAATTTTTAAATATCAAAACATCATTACTCTGGTTAAATCAGATGTTTATTAAATTACTAGTTTAAGAATCTGCACTTCATCCTAAAGTTTAGGACTTTAGGATGAAAGTCAGCTGTGACTTTCAACACGATGACTTGGACCCACTACTAGGTACTAATTATAATTTCTATTGCTAAACATCCAGACATTGTGAGTTAAAACTCTCCTCTCCTATATCTTCAGAGTTGATGTTTATGAGAAAGTGCTTTCAATAAACCTGCTTAAGATTTACATAGAACATAAAATAGAACTAAGAGCTCATTCAGTGTTTGGCTAATCAGCTCTTGAAAGCATCCTCTAATCAACATATTGGCCCATTTGCCTCTGTGGAATCCCATTATGCCTGATTGCTTGATTGATGCCAGATTTGGGCTGATGACTTGATCACAAAGAAGAACTTGTCTAGAATATACATTCACACATTAACTGAGATGAAGGAGGGAAAGTTTCATTCAGAATCAGTGTGTCACTCCACACATACAGGAATTATCTTATGTAGGATTACTTTATTCTGATAAACACCTGGATTCAAAACTATAAGCAAGTTCAAGTGTTCGTACTCAAAGATGAATGATATGTGAAAATAACTTTAGCAATAGTTTTCTTTAGCAATATGGAAAAGGGCTTCAGCTAAATGATTTTATCATTTCATTTGTTACATATTGCTTTGCTTACTCTTACGCATTTATACCAAAGGTTAACCATGGATTGGGATAGAAATACAAAGTTAAACTGATGTAAGAGATAAGTGTTTTTGGTTAAAGTGGCCAAAATAACCAAAGTTTCAATATAATCATTACAAATATTTACTCACAGATACTCATTAGCATCAAAATGATCATAAACTGGCTCATTTGGCAACATACTGGAATAATATTCTATCCATTTTGCCTATTTTGAATTATCGCATTAGAAAGGTTTAATCGAAATGACAAAATTCAAAATAACAAAAACGTTTTATGTTTGCTTGAGGTGTTTTTTTGTTTGTTTTGTTTTGGGGTTTTTTTTTTTTGAAAAAGAGTTAAAGAACTAAGGGGGAGATGGAAATATATCAGAAGAAGATGGTGTGTCTATGCCTTAGAAGATGCATGAAATCTGGAAACATTTCAATGTCAGCGACTCCAACGTCCAAACCAGGAGTTTCTGAGCAGAGACCAGTGTATCCATCTTAATGCATCGTGTCATAAATCATCTAGAGCTAGTTTCCTGATTGTGCTCCATTGGTCTCCATGGTCACCACATAATCAAATATAGAAACAGGAGATTCCCATCATGGATGTACAACCAACAAATCTGCAGCATCTGTGATGCGATCATGTCAATATGAACCTCTGAGGAACTTTTCAGACACTATGTCAAATCATCACAGACAGGAATTAAGTCACTCCAAAAGCCAACTAACTGTGTACTAACAGAGTGTCCCTAATAAAGTGGCCGGTGGATTGTAATACAATTCAAAAATATGATGATGCATGTTACAGGTTAACATGCATCATCATAGCTCTATTTAAACATCCAAGCATCACTCCATTCCTCACACAGTGACAGATGCTAAATGGCCCTAAAACCTCCTTAAAATCCACCAATCTTTACCTTCTATGGATTCGCATTCAGTGCTGTGAAAAGCAACGACTGCATCAGGCATATAAATGCCAGCGACCTGACAACTTCTATTTTCATTGAACTGTGATTGTGAGTCATTTGAAAACGAAGCCCCTATAAATTCTGGCCTAAGCGCTTTCTTTCCACCCCAAGGGAAAAAAATATCAATTGCAGCGAGAGAAGCCAGGACAACCTATAGCACCGGACAGATCGATAGCACAACAAAGTCAGTAAAGATTGACTGGAGAGTTGCCTGGAAACGTCCGGCTTGGGATTTATGTAGGAAGGAGGACACGAGCCAACAAGAGCAGAAGAAAGAGGACAAGAGGACAAGAGGACAAGAGAAAGCCAGACGATTTCAGGGTCATAGCATATCCTCATCAATGCGTTGTGGGTTTTTTTGTTTTATTTTATAATTGATTCTTAACGAGAGTAAATTGCCACTGCCTGTTCCAAATGTTCCCCTTGTGAGTTTCCACAGACCAGTTGCAGAGAGGATGGTAACAGCCTATATAGTCGGAAAACCACTGAAAATCTTCAAGAGGCATTGTGAAAATATACAGAATATCATGAGTTCTGGACGCTAACAGGAGACCTCATAACATGGCAGGTTCCACTGAGTTTGGTTCCCTAATCTCAAACTAATTGAGTCCTTATCTGGCAAAGAGATGACATCTCTTTTATCCAGTGAAGAGAAACAAGCAGACAGAGGTGTCTTGTGCACCCATAGATATGACGGGTGTCTGCAAGGTGCCCATTTGCACCTTGCAGACACAAGGTAAAACATAACATTATTTCTGTACTTTACTACACTGCACATTGTCTTGTTTCCAGGTGGGTAACCCATAATCAGAACTCACAATACACCGTAAAACAGCCTAGATAAAAGTTGCAGGTATTATGCTAATACCCTTGAGCTATGCCACCTTCCCTCTTTTCTTTCTTTTTACTTTTTTTTTAGTTATAAAATTAAGTGTCTAATATCCTTTGGGCCTTTTGGAGTAAATTGATTCTATTTAAAAAGCTTTTTTCCAGTCTGTCAGAGAAGAAGAGGTGGCTGGGGAGAAGAAAAGGGATTGAAAATGGACTCTCAAAGAAAAAGAAACCAGACAGCTGGTAAAGTGAGTCCACCTTGTGAAGGGGTTAAATTGTAATGATAAACGGGGATCTGAAACCGAGCCTCGCTCATCCACTAAGGAGCAAACTTTCAGCCTGATGATGGAGGCTGACGCTGCTGTACAGGAATTGAGACAAACGCAGTTTCAAACATTACAGAGACCAGAATCACAAACCGGAGGAATGAACTGTGGCAGGAAGAAAGAGGAAGAATTCCAGTACGTCTTCATTCTGAAGCTTTGACCACTCTCTGTTGTGATTTATAACTAGAATTTAGCATCAGCAGACACATGTGAGGTTACTGTGCGCTGTTTAGCAGTAAACAATGTACATATTACAGGTGCACTTTGTCTTGTGCACCCAACATATCTACGAGTGCACAAGACACCCGTAGATATGCCCTTTGATGTAAGATTAGATCCACATTGACCAAAGCCTTGTGACCTCTAATATATATTGTTAAATCTGCTACCAAAAGCCTAAAAATGCCACCAGATGCTCAAACTATGTACATTTTAAATCTATTTCTTCAATTTTATAATTTCTACCAGGTGAGAGGTTATCCAGGTGAGTGCTGTGATTTACCTTACATATTGCAAAAGCCAGCTAAGACACACACCGTTGTTGTTTTTTTCTATTATTTTCACAGCTAGAGAGAAACAGTGCCGTGAAAAGCTTAGTACTTTTTATGGCCCTGTTTTTATGAAACAGTTCAGACTTGGCCAGATGACACACACTGCTGTCCTTTCAGACAGTCTGTCTCTGATTGGATAAAAAATTACAAACACAAAATGATAGATTTCAGGGACTTGAAGGTCCTGTGGCATGACCTTAAATAGTCTGTTCATCCTCAAAAACCCACCAACATTTACTCAGCATATCTTTGTATAGTACTAAAATTATTATCAGTCAGGTGTTACAACAAGTCCAAACAAATAGAAGAAAATCTGTCAGGAGAAATACTTCTCACAGTACTGTATGCAAACATTCTTTCTACATGGGTGACAATTCAATACATATTTCAAAAGACGTCATGTTCCACAAAGAATACTTCATGTTTAGATCTTCATAACACACGTTTACAGGAAAAAGTAGAGAACATGAGAAAGCAGCTTTGCACTGAGTCTTAAAAGGAACCATCAGAAAAATGAGGAAGCGAGAGAAGTCACAACTTTTTAAAATATTATCCAGGACTCTCATGGAAAACAGGGTCTTTTGTAAACTATTTGACAAACTGATGCGAGACCAGCAATGAAATAAATGTCATAATAATCACACAAGGAAGACTTTAGTTTCAGTTGCATTGTGTTGTCAGAGGATATTGGGCTGTAGGAGAAATGTGGTGAGATTCACCGTGTAACGACACCCACACAACAATCATCCTACTCTTTCACTCACGCTCTTCACCTTAAACACTGACACGAAACTACAAGCACACACATGCAGAGGCACATACAAATGGTAGACACATTTATTCTAAAGCTAGTGCAAATATGCAGCAGCAAGTGATGCTGCATATTAATATTCATCATAATTAATATTCATCATAATTAATAGAGAGTGAATCGAGCTGAAGGAAATGAGCTTGGTTCAACAACAGCATGAAAACAAACACGGACATTTTACACATAAAACCCTTACCCAGAAAAATACATGTAAACCGAGTTCTGACTTCATTCTTATCTTATTTTTTATATTTCCTGTGTATGTAAGCATAAGAGATAATCGCAACAGATAAAGGATGAGATGCAGATGAGTTTGACTTTTTTCTGACTGGGTGATTCTCCGTGGCCACAGAAGAATGGAAACAAAAACTGGAAACAAAAACTGGATTTCTGGGGGAAGTGTTTTGTTTAAATTTCCGAAATGCTCAAATCGGTTTCAGATAGATTTTGAATTTTAAATTTTAAATTTTTGAACATAGGTATTATTCAACATTCACAGCCTAATTTCACATTCTAGGCTTCCTAAATTTTGTTTTGCATTGTGCTCTTAATTTGCTGATTACCAAATCTTTGTTGTTCAAAATAAATTTAAAAAATAAAATCTTCAACTGAAACCAGATAGCTACATGCTGTAAAAAAAGACCTAGAACATATTTTTAAACTTTTTTTAAAAAATCATTAGTATACATAAAGTAAAAGTATGTCACTGAACAATTCTAAAAATCCAGTTTGATGATGATTTTATGCATACTGTAGGTTCATGTACAGTGTATATAAATGTCTGGTTTTAACTATGGTTGTTTTTGACCTGTTAGAATTATTTTTACAGTGACAGTATTCTGTGTATGGCTCCCTGCTCAAATATCTCCAGAAAGCTGTCAATATGTAGCACAGAGCAGCTGAAACACTAGTCAATACATTTTATGAAATTCATAGTAAAAACCTAAATATGTGAAGCAGAAGAACTACTATCTCCATAAATGTTCTCTGCACACAATTATATGGACCTTCGCTGATGACAAAGCTAAGTTTAGGAGACATGACGAATGTGTGTTTTTTTTTTTTTTTCAAATCGACATATTGTCATTTTCCTAAAATAATGGACAATGTATTTTTTTGACAAACGTAATTTTGGCCAAATGTTTTTAAAAAATGTAAAAAAAATAAATTAATTAAAAAAATTGCAGTTTTTTTCTTTGAAAAAGATGTCTTAGGCAAAAAATGACTCATTATTTGCCTAAGGTCGTTATTTTAGTTAGGTGACAATATGGAGATAAAATATCTAGTAGATTGGGATTGCAGCGTTATATACATTGAAGAGGGAGCTTTTATCATTTATTTTACATACTTTATAGCTACAGATTTTGTATGGAGTCAATTATTCGATTTATCTCCTGGGTTTCCGTAAAGCTGCCAAATACCCGGGCGTCTTTGTGTTCGGTTGAGATCCCACAGTCTACATTTCTCATGGTAAATTCATATCATTTCCCACAATATAATTGGATACCAGCAAGTTTGATGAGCTAGTTTGGCAGCTATGTGCATGTGTGATTGTATGTGTGACATTTGTTGTGAATTGCTGCTATATAGATAAACTTAAATGAAGTGGATTATCCTATATGTGACATTGCCTTCATTTACTCTAATATAATATTGGACTTTTGCTCTTTTTTTGGCAAAAGTCTAATCTTCATTGATGCTGAGCAGTCAATGAAAAGATCCTGATTGGTGCATCCCTGATCTCTAAGACTAAATGTCTCATTCATACATGCAGAAACTCTGTTCTCTTGAACACAAAGCAGATGCTCTGTGCAATAACTCTCAAAAATGAGTCAATCTTTCCAAACTTGAATGTTCAACAGCAGGCAGTGAGCAAAGCATTGTGTGCCTAAACTATGATTCCACATCTGCCTTTTTTTACAAGCATGTTAAGCCATTGAGCAGATGGTGCTAAATAGAGTCAGCCACTCAGCTGCAAGATAACAATGTTTTAAGTGGCATATGTGCACACCTGCACACAGCTCAGCAATGAACGACAAAGGCCTGTGTGCAGCCGCTATTATTCATTCTCTCATGCTCTTTGTGTTGTGATTGTGCCCCAATGCAGAAAAAACCTCAGATCAATAGCCTAATTAGCCATAAAGCATATGCATTGTGGTCATACTTTATACACCCGACATCTACTGGCACCGTCTGCAGGAATTACCATATAAATAAAAGGCGGTCGTTTATTAAGCTAAGAGCTGTGTTGGGAAACTTGGAGTACTACAGAGGTTAGGAAAGATTACAATGTTAGCTACAAAGCAAATTAGAAAAGTGAAACATTTTGAAAGGTCAGAGAAAGGAACTAAAAATTCCACGAGCTACTGGAGTGAGAACATGCTGTGACTGCAAGTCAGCAGGTCGGGCAGCTGAGGAAACCCCCATCATGGTCTCTTTCCACTCTTTGTGTTCAGATGGAAAACAAGTAATTTAATACACCTCAACTTGTGCAAGCACATCAGCCAGATGAAATATAACAGGTGGAACACTGTCTGAGCACATAAGGTAATATTGGTGTGTGTGAGGGCACCATCCTACCCCTGTGAGTGAAACACTCATCATCAAGGTGAGGAAATAAATTACAGGTGTTCCCATTTCATCTTGGTGGTTTGTAACCAGGTTGTAGGTTGGGTTTCAGCATTTAAAAACACAAAACAGGATGAAAGAGCCTGAAAATGACTAAAAAGTACCTTTAAACTCAATTTCGATGCAGCCAACAATACCACCTCATTCGACTGCCAAAACCCCCAGTGACGACTCATCTTCGAGATCACAAAAGACCTCAAACATCTGCTGACCTCACTTGGCTCAGTTAAGGTCAGAGGTCATGTCTCCACCATTAGAAAGAGTCTGCATGGCAGAGTTCCAAGACAAAAAACTCTCTTGAGCAACAAAGAACTTTAAGGCATCTCAGTTTTTCCAGAATATCTTAATGATCCCCAACACTTCTAGGAGAACATTCTGTGGACTGATGAGAGAAAAGCTTATCAGTCCACAGATGACAGGACACACACTCTTTCGAAGGTATGTGTCCTATTACATCTGGTGTAAAAGTCGCACTGCCTTTCTGAGAAAGAGCATCATATCAACAGTAAAGCATGGTGGTGGCAGTGTGATGAGCTGGGACTGTCCTGCTGCTGCAGGACCTGGGAGACTTGCTGTGATAAACGGAACCATGGCTTCATCCTGAAGGAGAACATCCAGACATCTGTTCATTACCCAAGCTGAAACCAACTTGGCTTCTGCAGCAGGACAATGATCCACAACTGACCAGCAAGTGCAGCTATGGATTGCTGAAGAAAATCAGATTGAAAACGGAGTGAGTAACTCGATGTCCCGACATGAATCCTTTTGAAGCAACATTTACACCACCCAGTAGTTGTTTTGTTTTCTACAGTGGTTTCTTTAGCAAATGGTCATAAACCTCTGGTCCACTGATGAACATTTGGTGTGAGTTTAAACCTCCGGTTGACTGGGCTTTTCGTACTTCTTCCCAACTGCCGTCACGGTAGAAATCAAACTGCATATAACTAGGATCAAACTCAAGGTTTAGTCTGCTTTAGTAGAACTCTAGTTCATCTGCTTGGAAATTTCAATTAGTTTGGCAATGTGAGGACAAGCAACCAAACTCTGATGCAGACCAATAAAATGAACTCTAGTCCACCTACAAACCCGAGTCTCTATTCAATTGAAGTGAACTCTGATGCGGTTCAAATGCATATATGAACGCCAAGCGAATCAGAGACCGCTCCAAAAGCAGGAAGCGCACTCCAGCAGTAGGCATTCTGTGTAAATGCCAAAACAAAACATGTGGGTCTAACTCTAGCAGGAGAAATGGCTCATGCTGTGCCTGTTGTTGAAGAGGGTTTGTTTAGCACTTTTGCTAAAGACAAAAGAGAAATTCTACAACCACAAAAATCTGATGCCACTCCATTTTTGCTTACATTTCATGAAGAAGAAAGTTGCCCTTAGTGTCTTGTTCAGAGTTTTTGTCATTTCTCTCTGCCCCTCACCACAGGCGAGGGGCGGAACAGGTTAAAGGGTTTGGTTGGTTTGACACTGTCCAATGACAAGGAGAACACACCAGACTATTGGGTGTGAAAACACTGACGTTTCTGTCTATATGACTGGATTGAGATGAATAAAAGTCTGTATCTAGTTTGTCTTGTATCTTGAAATGACTGTTGTGCATGAGGTCTATTTAAATCGACTTAACCAAACTGAATGACTCACTCTGTTTGATTTTCTGCTATTTTTGCTTCTCTTTGCATGTTGAAGCTCAAACTTGAATCCTAATTTGGATCAGGAGTGCGTGAATTAAACACCTACCACCATAAACATGTACAAAAGTGTAAATACTTAAGATAATCTCCTGCACATGATTTTCGGACCTAGCTCAACACCCTGGAGACACACTGCTATACAACACCAACCTGATCTCTCCATGGCAACACACACACGGTAACACAAGTCTATTTCAGAAGAGTGCAGAGTAGCTCTTCAAACAGCAGACAATAAAACAAGCAGAACAGCGAGTGGTTATCAAAAGAGCTCCAGGTTCATATACTTACTATCCATGTGTGTTGTCAGCTGCAGCAAAACAAAACACTGCTGCACCTTCCAGGCTGGAAAGTCCTTAGCCTTTATCAGGCATCTGCAGCAAGGCCACTCCTTTGTCAAATACAGAGGATGTGAGTTGGGGATCTACCCGGGCTCTGACATTTAATTGTTCAGTGAGATGTGTTTACTTTGAAGGTGTTGGCTGTGCTCACTGGCTCCAGTGCAGAAGTCAATGGAAACAGAGACGACTAATGAGAAAAACAAACGGAGGCCCGTGTAACAACAGCACAGAGATGACCGATAGAAAGTTTGAATCAGCATAATGTTCCTCTTGGCACAGAACCACAAGTCAATTAGGACATAAGAAGATCTGTCTGCATCAATTGTTCCAAGCTACAGCATTCAACATTATCTCAGCCAACACAAACACGCTACTGATCGGATGAAGTCCGGTTTTTTTTTACAGCGAGCCAACAAGCAAATTATCTTGGTATTTTCCTTGAGTTGCCCAGCTGAAGAAACAGAGATATCCTGAGAAAATACATTATCTCAGTGACAGGAAAACTACACATTCAATCAGAGAAGATTTGGGTGGATAAAGAACAATAAAGCAGCAAACTGACAAATTAAGAAACAGAAAATGTTTTTTTTTACCCTTATGTAAAGTAATATCTTAAAAACCCTCCCATGTTTCAGGGAAACCAAATCCCTCACTTTTAAAGCTTTACCAGACTCTATTACCTCAGCCTGGAGACAGGACTAAAGACACAAAGTTCTGTTTAAATGAGAGCTGACAACGTTAATGTGTTAATACATTAGATTAGTTTGAAATTTTTAACACGTTAATATTACAAAGCACAGATTAATCAAACTACCTATTAAAACCTAGGAGCCTCTCTCCCACTGAGGCTTACATCATTCACACCAATGCATTATGGGACAGACACACTGTGAGTGACAAACAACAGCAAAGTTTTCTGTGACAGCTGTCAGCAATAAAAGTTGAAAATTGTTCAGGTTTCTTGTGTTGCGTCACCTGCCTGAATGTTCACATCTACTTGTAGAAGCTCTACATTCTCATGCAGCTGTTATGGTGATCCCTCAGCTGGGTGAGGACCAGAGACTGTCGCCTCATCACACAAGTCCCATAGAGAGTGATGAGAGAGGAACGTTTCTACATGAACATTTAAAACAACATGATTTCCTATAAACATTTATGAATACAAAAACCTAGAAAACTGAGAATCTTCAGACATGTTTTGGTTTGAGATGATAAAATATTTTTTGAAAACATGCATAAAGCAGCAGTTTGATGTGGGCTATAAGGACGGTTGCCCAGGGTGTCCATCAGGAAGGGGTGGGGCACCCAGGAACTGGAGGTAAAATGTACCTTATCTGTCAGTCTGAACATGTTTTCTACTGCTTGTACCCATGTGTGGTGAAGTAAGTTTCCATTAGTTGCTGTTGAATACTGACAGACCACATTATCTGCTTTCTGCTATAAAAAAATCCAGATAATTTTTTGCATTTTAATTGGTTGGATAGCGGCAGGAGGAGGGGCTTACACACAGCACCATTCCTGCAAGAAGCACAACTGTGTTATATTTCAGGCTTATAAAGTTAAATATGATTAAAATATAATTAATTTATAGTTATAATACAAATAAAGTTAAATATAATTAATTAAATTAATTGTGATTAACTACAGTGCCAGAGTGCGATTAATCTGATTTTATTTTTTATAGTTGATGTTAGTTTACTAGTGTAAATGTCAGTCAGATTGCAAAACTACTAACACCCATTGAACTTTTTCACATACATTACAATCCCACACTTCATGTATTTTACTGTGATTTTTTTGTGAGAGAGAAAACTATTTTTTGCAGATTTGAGGAACCATCCAGCTATTTGCCAATTTTTCTTGGGCAGCTGACATACCTGGGCACAATGCTGCTCAGCAAATTCCACAAGTGTCATTTATTTTTCATGAAGCTGATTGGAAGACCCATCCATCCATCCATCCATTTTCTTTACAACCTTGCCCCTTAGTGGGGTCGGGAGGGTTGCTGGTGCCTCTCCAGCTAACGTTCTGGGCGAGAGGCGGGTCAAAGGTTGTCAGTCTGTCACAGGGGTTGATTGGAAGTAAGGAAGAATGTTAGCTTCAATGGTTTTGCTGTTAATTGTATATTTGGAGTTTGAACTGTTAAAAGTATTAAAAGTAGAATATACTGTATAGATCG